>ML338411.1:0-27954 GCA_005239505.1 Nicotiana paniculata
TCCATTTTCTAGGTTTCTTCAATATTTCCCAAATTCCTACCAATTTCCATGCCTAATCCATGCGTATAATCTTGTATTTAACTTAGAAGCATGAAGGAGTTACTTACATTGACATTGCATGAAGAAGTTCCCCTCTTGAAGCTCTCCTACAATCGCCTAAGCCATGAGAAAAATGAGAAAGTGAACCAAGATCCTTGTTTTAAAACATTCTGCCCAGGCCGATTTTTGCATCTGCGATCCAATCCTCGCACTTGCGCTTCTGCAGGTGCGCCCAAGAGTCCGACCTGCAGCTTCCTTCTCCTCCAGCCGGATCCGCACCTGCGACCCATTGCCCGCATCTGCGCCTTCGTAGGTGCGGAAATTCCATCGCACCTGCGATCCCAGCCAAGCCAGCCCACTCTCGCACCTGCGGCTCCGCACCTGCGGCCAAATCCTCGCATGTGCGGTCACACCAGATGACAACAATTCCAGTCTTCTTCAAACTTTCAACTTGATCCGCTAACCACCCAGAATCCATCTGAGGCCCCCGGGACCCCATCCAATTATACCAACCTGTTCCAAAATATAATGCGGACTTGCTCGAGGCCTCAAATCACATCAAACAACATCGAAACCACGAATCGCACCCAGATCCCAACTTTATGAACTTAGAAATTTCCAACTTCTACATCCGATGCCGAAACCTATCAAATCACGTCCGATTAACCCCAAATTTTGCACACAAGTCATATTCGACATTATGGACCTTCTTCAACTTCCGGAATCGCATTCCGACCTCGATATCAAAACTTCCACTTCCGGTCAGTTTTCTCAAAAACTTTCAAATTTCTATCTTTAGCCAAATGACTTCAAAATGACCTACGGACATCCAAATTCACTTCTAATCGCGCTCCCAACTCCAGAATCACCATACGAAGCTATTCCCAGACTCGGAATCCCAAGCGGACATCAACATCACTAAAATGCGCTTCAAGCCAAACTTAGGAAATTCCTTCAAAAATGCTGACTTCCACATTATACGCCAAAACTCTCCTGGGTTATCCAAAATCCGATCCGGACATACGTCTAAGTCCAAATCATCATACGAACCTGCTGGAACCTTCAAATCCTGATTCAGAGGTCGTTTACTCAAAATTCCAATCTTAGTTGATTCTTCCAACTTAAGGCTTCTGAAATGAGAATTTTCTTTCCAAATCAACTCTAAACTTTCCGAAATTCAATTCCGACCACACCTACAAGTCATAATACCTGAAATGGAGCTGCTCACGACCTCAAACCGCTGAACGACGTGCTAGAGCTCAAAACGACCGGTGGGGTCGTTACATATATAGATTAGATTTGTCTAATATCTATTTAGATTATGTATAATATTCATTAAACTACTTCCATTAATTATGTTTTCATTTATAATTTCTAATTATTAGTATTGTCTTAAAATTGCCAAGTGGCTTCGTTTTAGCTTGCCACTTTGCTTAACTGCAATGCATACTACCCTACTTTTAATATAATATAGATATGAATATATAGTCTTGGTTTTTCATTAACTTATAAATTTATTTAATATCATTATCAACTACTATTATTTAATATAATATAGCTAAATATCTAATATTTTTAATCATAAAATAAATACTTGCTTCATTTTAAAAATATTGATCGAAAATTTTAATTATTTATATTTTAATTATAGTTTTAAGTGTTGTATATTTTCTTTGGTTTATTTTCTAAACTTATGATTTATAAATATCCTCACATTATCTCTAATTTATTTTTATTATTCAATATTTTTAATTTTTTGATTTTATCTATTAGACTTGAGTTATGTGGACTTATCTATATTATGACTTTTATTATCATAATATAAAAAAATTTCTCATCTGAAATTTAAATAAGTTTTTACCCTTTTTTTCTATGATAAAATTTGGTTTTTTATTTTTCCTCTATTTATTCTTTATTTTTGATATTATATTATTCAAAATACCTAATATTATTACATTTTTTTTAATTTAAATTTATATTTTTACCACTCCCATTCTAATATAATATAGATAAAAAAATTAAAAAATCTCTTCTCAAATTCAAATAATATTTATCATTCTATTTTCTAAATTGGACATCATTTTCAAAAATTAAGTTATGCTTTTAAACTTAATCTAACTGCACTCAATTCAAATGAACCATAGAAAAATATTTTTTTTACTTGTTTGAACATATTTCTAAATACTGTAGTAATAATTACATATAAAATATTTGTTTACTCGGTCTATCAATATTAATATGACTTTATTATTCTTGTTATTAAAATATTTTGTATTACTGGTTATTTAATTTTATTTTTACCTTATAAATAATTTGTATACTTTATGTAAGATCTTATTTTGATGCTTGAATTTATTTAATTTTTATACTCAATAAATCTTTAATATCTTAAGTAAATTATGATTTTATTCTATATTTTAACTTACTCCAAAGTATAAATAATAATAGGTTATCTCTCTAGTAAGTCTCTCGGTGCACGTTAACGTGGATTAGCTAGCGTGTGCTTGGAAGCCATGGGAGGGAGGGGACGACCTAAGAAGAACCAACAGAAGACTGTCACTGATGAGAATCGATCAGCTACAACAAGGAATGTTGTATTGGAATTGTTTGTATCTCCAAAAGGGATACGAATTGAGGACCAGATGGGAAAGCTACACCAAGGAACATGAAGAGTGAGATGAGTAGAGAAGATGCAGATCTAGCTTGCAACAAAGGGAAATCGAAGAAAATTGTTGTTACTCCGGAAACAGCACAACTCAAAACAAGTGGATCAGGGACTGGGATACAAGCTCAAGGGATGAAGAAGAACGGTAATGGAATAGTTGAGAAACTCAAAAATGATGAGCCGAAGACTGAAAATAAGAATCAAATGTGGGCAAATGTGGTGGTTGGCAATAAACTAGCTATGAAAGGTATAAATCTTCAGTTTATGGCCCCGATTGTGCAAAATGGGGAGAAATTTGTGAAATTAGAAAATGAAGACATTGAACAGGAAACTGAAAAATGGAGGAATGCTATTGTGTTGTATGTGATAGGGGAATCACCTACAATTGGAGCTATGGATAGATTTTTGAACTCATTAGGTAATTTCTCAATGAAACCACAAATCTATTACCACAATGAAGGATACTTTGTAATTAGATTTGGTAATATGGAGGAAAGAGATCTAATTCTGTATTCTGGACCTCACACAATTAACAATCGACCCATAATTATGAATGCATGGACAGAAGAGTTCAATGTACATGATGAAGTTTTGAAGACTATTCCACTTTGGGTGAGATTGCCTAACCTACCTCTAAACTGCTGGAGCATGAAAGCACTGAGCAAAATTGGAAGTGCATTAGGTAATCCTGTCTATGCTGATGAGTGTGCTACTAGCTCAATCAGGATTTCATATGCTAGAATGTTAGTAGAAATGGACATCACTAAACCACTACCTAGGCATATGAAGCTGCAGGATCCAAAAGGGAAAATGATACTGCAAGAGGTGGAGTATGATTGGGAACCAAATTATTGCAATAAGTGTTTGAAGATAGGTCATGATTGTAATGAAAATAGGAAGCCACAACCACAAAAACTGATTCAGCAAAGGAAGATGCCACAGGGTAAGCAGGTCTGGGTAAGAGCTGATAGGGATGGAAGGGATGAAAACAAGGAAAATGAAATGAAACAAATAACTAAACATCTCAGGTGGTAGAGACAGAGGTAGGAAAGGATGAAGCACAAAATAAGAATGAAAGTTGGATAACTGTGACTGGTAAGTCAGCATCAAGGACATCCAAATCCAGACAAAGTGAGGAGATGGAAGTAGCTGGCCAATGGATTTCAAAGACTGGAAAGTGAACAAAGAATTGAAGATCCAAGTACAAGCCAAGTGCAATTATGTAGCCAAGGGGTACACGAGCTGTATCATGATCCTTACTTTATTCCAATATGAGTGTGATAACTTGGAATATGAGAGGGTTGAATAAAAGGTATAAGCAGAAAGAGGTCAAGGAGTTTATTAAAAGTAATAACAAAGCTTTAATAGCTTTGGTTGAGCATAGGGTTAAGGAACAGAAAACTAGTATGGTAATAAAAAAAAATTCTCCAGGATGGGAATGGATATCTAATGCAAGTGCAGGGCATAAAAGTAGAATATGGATACTGTGGGATCCTAGAATATACATGTTTGATCTTGTGGAAGCAGATGAACAACTAATACATGGACAAGTTAGATTAAAGTCAAAGTCAATCAACTTTGGATTCTCAGCAATTTATGGGCTGCATACTATTAAGGGCAGGGTAAATATGTGGGGGAAAATGAGACAAATTCACAGTTCACAACAAGGACCTTGGTTAGCCATGGGTGATTATAATGTTGTACTAAGTGTTAATGATAGGCAACATGGATCATAGATGCATGACATAGAAACAAAAGATTTTAAAGAATATATGATGGATACTAGAATGAATGAGTTACAATATGTGGGAAGGAACTATACATGGACCAACAATCATACATATAGCAAGATAGACAGAGGATTAGTGAATGCAAGCTGGATGATGACAATGCCTATTTTGAAAGTGCAGGTGTTAGACCCATCAGTATTTGACCACTCCCCATTAAGATTGATGATTACACAAGTAAATGGAAGGAAGAACAGGCCATTCAGTTTTTTCAAATGTATTGCAGAGCATCCTCAGTTCATTCAAAAAGTAGAAGCAGTATGGAAGGTGAATAATACATAAGGAAAGATGCAGGCATCTTGGAATAACCTTGAGAAAGCAAAAGAGGTTGTTAAAGATTTGAACACAAAACATTAGAAGAGGGTTGAAGAAAGGATCAGAGCAACTAGAAATGAGCTGCAGACAATACAAGAGGATATGAGATGTAGACTACAGGATACTAAATTGATTGAGAAAGAGAAATTATTGAAGAATAAGCTGGAGAAGTGGGTGCTGATAGAAAAAAGTATCTATAAACAAAGGTCAAGGATGCAATGGTTGAAGTTGGGAGATTCAAATTCAGCCTATTTCTTTGCTCAAATGAAAAATATGAATAATTTGAATGGAATTCAGATGACTGCAGATGAAACGAGAAACCAACTGGTATTGGAGGATGAAATAGATGCAAAAGTTTTGAGATATTATAAACAACTACTGGGGTCAAAATATGAGTCTCTCCCAGCTATTAATCCAAATATTATGAAAATGGGAGCAGTTTTGAATGTAGAACAACAATTGTAGTAGATCAAACAAGTGACTAAAGAAGAAATAAGTGAAGCATTGAAGGACATTAATGATTTAAAGGCACCCGGATATGATGGACTCAATGCAGTTTTTTTCAAGAGAGCATGGCAAACAATAGAAGATGATGTGACACAGGCTGTGCTGGAGTTTTTTTATACAACCCAAATGTATAAACCTGTGAATTGTACTGCCATCACACTGATTCCAAAAGTTAGGAACCCTATGAGCATCAAAGAGTACAAACCTATTTCCTGATACACAATAGTGTACAAGGTGATTTCTAAAGTGTTAACTAAAAGATTGCAAGGTGTTATGGATGTCTTGATAGATAATACACAAGCTGCATTTGTTCCTGGTAGGGTAATCACTGACAATATTATCCTGAGCCATGAACTGGTGAAGGGATATGGGAGAAGAGGTGTATCTCCTAGGTGTATGCTAAAGTTGGATATGCAGAAAGCCTATGATTCAATAGAGTGGGAATTCATGGAACAAATGTTGAATGCTCTGGCCTTTCCAGTACAGTTTGTGAAATGGATAATGGCATGCATGAAGTCAGTTACTTATACATTCTTAATTAATGGTGCACTAACAAAACCTTTTGAATCTAGAAGAGGGTTGAGACAAGGGGATCCTCTATCTCCATTTCTGTTTGTTCTTGAAATGGAGTATCTGACAAGAAGACTAAAGACACTGAACATGAATCCAAACTTCAACTATCACCCCAAGTGTGCAAAGATGCAAATCTTGCAACTTCGTTTTGCTGACGATCTTTTATTGTTTTGCAGGGGAGATTTGGGATCAATTCAGCTACTATACCAAGGATTTTTGGAATTTTAAAATGCACATGGACTAAAGATCAACAAGAACAAAAGTTCAATATTTTTTGGTGGTGTTTCACAAGCTGAACAAGAAGAAATGATGCAGTATCTTGGTATCCAGAAAGGAGAACTGTCTGTGAGGTATCTGAGAGTTCCACTGAGTTCAAAAAGGGTATCAATAGCTCAATGTCAGCCTTTGATTGAGAAGATAGTGGCCAGAATAAATTCATGGACTACTAGATTTTTATCTTATGCTGGGAGGATACAATAGTGTTCTATTCTCAGTGCAAACTTATTGGGCACAAATATTTGTGCTACCTAAAAAGATCACAAGACTAATCGAGGCTATATGCAGAAGCTTCCTATGGACAGGGGAGAGTAATGTGACAAAGAAAGCTTTATTGGCTTGGGAGAAAGTCTGTATGCCTAAGTCAGCAGGAGGATTCAACATCATGAACATAGGTACGTGGAATAAAGCTGCTATTTGCAAACACTACTGGGATTTAAATGAAGGAACATATGGGAAATCAAATTAAAGCAGACATCATGGATGGCGAGGAAGACAATGAAAGCACAAGGAACACTTATGGAAGCAGGCTTCAAATATGAGGATATTATACGAACTAACAAATGTTCTGTTAAACTGATATACCATAGGCTAAGGGGAAACTTTGAGAAAGTGAGCTGGAAAAGAGTTGTGCGCCAGAATACAGGATGCCTCAGGTGAACATTTGTGCTAACCATGATAGCACATGGCAAACTGTACACAAAAGACAAATTACAGAAATGAGGAATGCACGTTGATCAAGAGTGTGTTTTATGCAAAAAGGAGAATGAAAGCATTCAACACTTATTCTTTGAATGCTCATATGCAAATGCAATATGGAGTCGAATGCTAGCATGGCAAGGTATCAGTAGAGTAGTACAAGGGTGGAATGAGGAATTGAAATGGGCCGAAAAGAGTACTAAGAGAAAGAATGCAAATGCAGAACTATATAAAATGGTATTAGCTGCTACTATATACTATGTATGGCAAGAAATAAATGATTGTATTTTTCAGACAAAGTCAAAAGCATAGGAAGCAGTTTGCAAGTTAATTGTGCAAGAGGTTCACTGTCGCAGCAACAAGTACATAGAAGGGGTCTTGAATGAATTAAATTGGTATCCATGTAATAGCTAGGACTATGATTACAATAGAAAGGAGGGAAGGGTGAAATATAGGAAATCAGGACACACTGTAAGGATTTTTGTTTTACTTGTAAATATTCCCTGGTAAATGAAAGTTTTTTAATTACCAAAAAAAAAAGTAATAGGTTATCTCAATTTACGTCTTTCTATTATTTTATATTTTTCTATAATAGTTTTTAATTAATTTTTTACCTCCATATTTCTAGCTAATATAGAAGAAAATCCATGAGTGAATATATATATATATATATATATATATATATATATTAGATTTGTCTAATATCTATTTAGATTATGTATAATATTCATTAAACTACTTCCATTAATTATGTTTCCATTTATAATTTTTAATTATTAATGTTGTCTTAAAATTACCAAGTGACTTCGTTTTAGCTTACCACTTGACTTAACCACAATACATACTATCCTCCTTTTAATATAATATAGAAGATATAGATAGAATTAGTAATACGGTAACTATAGAATAACTGGCATAACATAGTTTCCCTAGCTAGTTTAAGTTGAAGTGTAGACAACAAAATCTTGGTACTCTTAGTAACAGGAAAAAATGCTTGGTCAATTTTGTTTTTTGTTTTTAGAGATATTAGATAGGGTCTAGCTCTAGAGTCCAATTGAGCTAGCGGGTGTAAATACTTATCCTTGATTAAATAAAATTTGACAGTTTAACCCCCTCCCCCCACCAAATAAAAACAAAAAAAACTGGCATAAATCTATGCATGTGGTAAGACACTTCTATTACTAATTGATAAATTAGAAGTTTGAGCAAATGAATGAATGGTGCGTATAAATTCTTAGTGATTCTTTTAGGATAATGTGAAGCGAAAAAATAACTATACTTGGTGTTTTTTTATTCTTCTGCGAATTAGGGCATTCATTGTACTAAAAATTATAATCAGTTGTTATCTTCAATAGCTTTTTCTCAAGTGTTTACGAATTACTATAATCTGAAACTATTGGATTTCTTATCTAGGACGTGATTTACTAATTAATATAACTCCACGCTAGGGTTGTGCATGGATCAGATTAGATCGGATTTAACACACTTCGAATTTCGAATTCTACAAAATGCAATCCGAATACGATCCAAATTAACATTGGATCGAATTTTAAAGTTTGAATTAGATAAATATTCTGAATTGTCGGATAGGATTGTACGCATTATACCCTAACACAGCCTACTCCATCCATCCTCTCTGACTACACATCATTTAATCCATTCTGCATCAACAACAAGACAAAAAATTTCAACACACAACTTAGCAACGTAAAAGGCAATTAATGATCTCATAATGCATAAAATGCAAGCATGACTTAGTTAGATCATCATTTAGTAACAACTTTGGACCGTTTCATACCATAAGATCTCCGCTCAAAGGTTAGGCAAGTTGAATTCATAGGTTTATTTGAGTCGATAAAGGAAGAGGCGACATCCGATTAGTCTGAACACAAAGAAGAGAGGCGGAACAAAGCAGCAGTCTCTCTGAAGAGAGCTTAGGGATAGAGAGGCCTGCTGAAATAAGACATAACCCTAAAATTAAAGTTTAGTATTTATACATGTCTTAATAATTTTTGATTTCGGATCGGGTTAAAATTATACCAATCCGAATTCGATTGGGATATCCGAAATTTTAAAAAACATAATCCATATCCGATCCAAATATCCAAAATCTAAAATTCAAAAATTCGAATTGAGCGAATCGGTTTGCATTCTCGAATATCCGATCCAAATACACGGCCCTACTCCACAGTAGATGCAAATTGAGTACATACTACTTTAGTTATTAGTAATCTTTTTTCTTTTTCTTTTTTCTATATCTTTTTTTTTTTCAAATCATCGTTGGTTCCTCACCAACCTTAATGAGAAACAGAAGAAAATGCTCACCAACCCTTAAATTTTTTTCAGCGTGTTTTCCACGCTCCGAAACACGAGTGTGCACCAGACAAAGTGATTAGTACATAAATAGATATTGGGAACACCGGCACCTTTGTTAAGGCGCAGAAGAAGTAGCAGAAGAATCTGCCGTTAATATCAATAGCTGTTGTTGTAGTCCAGAAAATGGCGGTAGCATCAAC
Source organism: Nicotiana paniculata (assembly GCA_005239505.1). Taxonomy (NCBI): domain Eukaryota; kingdom Viridiplantae; phylum Streptophyta; class Magnoliopsida; order Solanales; family Solanaceae; genus Nicotiana; species Nicotiana paniculata. The sequence continues at coordinate 9,378 of ML338411.1, forward strand.
ATCTCTAGCTTCTCAAATGTCGGGCCCAAAATCTGCCACATCTTCCATTTCATGTCCACTGTTCTCTGGCCTCCGTAAATCTTTCTCCAAGTTTGAAAACTCTGTTTCCTTCTCCACTTCTCAAGCTTTTTTCCATAACGTGGACTCTCAACTCCGCCTTTCTTCAGCCCACAAAGGTTGTAGGGCTGTCGTCACCATGGCCGGCTCCGGCAAGGTAAATTTTTTTCCCCCTTAAACTGTTTGATTTCGCACGGTAATATTCTGTGTTTCTTAGGATGGAAGAGTACATTGTTAGATCTATCATTGATTGGTTTGTTAACTTATTGATTTTTTTAAGCATAAACTGATTTAAGAAAAAATTAAATTATATACTGACTTAGGGAAAAAATTAAAGTGGCTGTACTCTTCCCATCTGTCCAATTTTGTTATATACAGTTATTACCCTGTACCTGTATTATTGGAAGGCGGCAGGTATCCTATGTAATAAGTCGAGGTGCGCAATTATAAAAACAAATAAATTAGCTTGTTCAACTTATCAAAAAAGAGAAAACTAATACTAAACGTGTTTAAATTATATGCCTCTTTCCTATTGGGTTCTAAACTTGTCTCCTTGCTTGCAGTTCTTTGTTGGTGGAAATTGGAAATGTGTAAGTATCACTTCTTTGTTCCCTAGTCTTGCTACTTAAGTGATTCCTCGCGTTACATTATATATAGCTGCTTGGATTAACTTTCATGTGTCTTTCGTGTTAATTGCTTTCATTAATGTTTCTACCAGAATGGGACAAAGGATTCCATAAGCAAACTTGTCTCTGATTTGAACAGTGCTCAGCTCGAGTCTGATGTTGGTGAGTTCTTCTACATTGTTGTCTTATTACTTATGAAAATGTATTTGCATACGCTAACATTTCTAGGAAGCTGGCAAACTGTCTCTGTGTCCAATCCAGCTTTCGATTGGAGAAATGCTTAAATAATCTCTATGATCATGTAATAGTTGCCAGGGCATTTGACCTTGGTCTTCTTAATCTTAGTTTGGTAATAGTTCATTGCCATGCTCATTCTGATTTCCGGTACAAGATGATATCTGTGTTGTTCTCAAGACTACTCAAATGACACTGCCACTTTATATGTTTGCATAGATATGTAATCAGGAAATTTTGAAGGTTGTGGAAAGAAGATAAGTGCAACCCTTTAATGTGAATTCTGTAGGTTTGCAATTCGGAATGTTCAAGACAATGCCCTTACCCTTGTTTATCATTGATAATTGTGATTTTACAAGCCTACTGTGCACTTTCCGTGATATCATTTCCTCGTCAATGTTCTCTGTCCTATTTTACCATATTATATTGCAGCTGTTTGTTCTGAAACAAACATGTCTTGTGGTGTTACACCTAGAAACTCACTTATTAAAAGAACTTGCTTGAATAATGTAGGAGAAGGCTTGACAAAGACATAAGAGATGATAATCCTTCTAGGAATTTTTTTAGTTCTTGTTTGTAGGTCTGCTGTATCTTAAAGAAGTTACTTTCCTGTTTTCGTACTCTCATTCGGTTTGTCTATTCTTGCGTTACTACCCGTTTTTATCCTGTAGTACCAAAGCAAATGGTTTTTTGTCAATGAACATGGGATAATTGGATTCTCCTACAGTCTAAAGTTAGTTGACCTTCCTGGGCCGCTGATTGGCAACTCCTCTCAGAATCTTCCTTGTAGTCGCTACTTGCTACACTTTCTCATATTCACACATAGAGCGGACACCTTTCCTCACTATTTTTTTTCTTTTTCCCTGTCTTCATCAGCCAATTTGCTGGCAATGCAATTAATTTTTGTATCATCTTACCAGCTAATATCTCTCTACCTTAGATGTTAATGCAAGAATCTACTTTTGGAAAATTTCCAGATGTGGTTGTAGCACCTCCATTTCTGTACATTGATCAAGTAAAGAACTCACTCACCGACAGGATTGAGGTTTCTGCCCAAAATTGTTGGACTGGAAAAGGTGGAGCTTTCACGGGTGAAATCAGGTAAAAACCATTTTCCCAAGCTTATGACTTAATTTATTCTAGCTAATGGCTGGTTTGATTAATAGTGTTGGTATCTTATCTTGTTATGTTATTTGAGAAAGCTGATTTCGATGGACTCTTAAGATTAGTTTAAGTTGTAGTCTTCCCAACTTCTGAAGGTACAGATCAGAATATACTTGGATAAGTAATTTATATTGGACAGTTTCTCTTGTTAAGAGGCCTCATTCAGTATCTTAATTACGACCAATTGGTTTAGGTGATTTCTTCCCATCTGCTGCCTAAGCCTTGATGTGCAAAGTTACATGGGATGTAGCAGGTACCTGGTGGAATAGTCAAGGCCTGGACACCGCCATCATACTAAATATATATAAAAAAAGTGAAGGGACACTGAAGCCATTATATCGTTGTCACTTGCTGCATTTGCCCGCAAAACTATTGAAATAAATCTGCTTTGAGTTTGCAACTGTTATCCTGGTTGTGTTGGTTCTCCACTCCATGATGTTTATTTTCCATTTGCAGTGTAGAACAGTTGAAAGATCTTGGCTGCAAGTGGGTCATTCTTGGTCATTCGGAGAGGAGACATGTAATTGGAGAAAATGATGAAGTAAGAGTCTCTGGAATTTTTGATTTGTGAATTTATAGAACATAAGAATTTTGATCACAAGTGGAAGAAAGTAAGCATTTGCGACGTCTTTGATGATACCTGATTGTGAGTTAGGACTGTTTATTAAGGACTTGACTGAACCATTCTCATGCAGTTTATCGGCAAGAAGGCTGCTTATGCTTTGAGCCAAGGTGTTGGTGTTATAGCCTGTATTGGAGAGCTGTTGCAAGAAAGAGAAGCGGGAAAAACTTTTGATGTCTGTTTCCAGCAATTGAAGGCTTTTGCAGGCAAGTTTTGCTGATTAATATTGTCTCCATTCTCTCGTGAAACATTTTTCTATATACACATGAGATTAGTAGACGTAATTGTTATAAAAACAAAAAGTACTTGCTGGGAGCAGAGATGGGATATCCATATGGTAACCTGCTTTAATGAGTTTATCTGATATAAACTCAATACAGTAAAAAACTTTACTCCTTCAGATCTGTTTGATTGTTGTTCTTTTACTGCACAGATGCTTTACCAAGTTGGGACAATGTTGTCATTGCATATGAGCCTGTCTGGGCTATTGGAACGGGTAAAGTTGCTTCACCCGAGCAGGCTCAGGAGGTACATGCAGCTGTTCGCGAATGGCTTACTAAGAATGTTTCAGCCGAGGTTGCTTCTAAAACACGCATTATATATGGAGGTATTTTAGTTCATATTTACTATTTTCTTCCATCTTTTATTCACAAGATTGCATGAGTTTTAAGGTTGAATTGCATTTATATGTTAACTAGCTTCTCGATACGCGCGATGCGCGTGTATCTCATATCAACGAGTACCAAAATTTTGATGTTACATAAAATGTTATCAAAAATATATTTCAATTGTAAAATTGAAGTGGTTAAATGAAAAGTGAAATTTTTTACAAAATAAATATTGTTCCTAGATTCTTATGGTCTGATGACTGACAGTTCCCTTAGATTCTTATGGTCTATGAGTTATGTATTTTCTTTAGAAGCCAATAGCACCAACTGTTGATTCATCTTGACATTGTTCACAACAATTCTTCGCTCCAAATATATGACCTATATACTTCTTTGAGAAAATAATTGGAAAAGGAAAAGATTAAAATATATGTAATACCCTAAAAGAAAAGAAAAAAAGAAACACGCCATATCTTTTCTAGAAAATCCAAAAAAATGGATATGAAATTTGTGTAAATTTAGTAACTTAAGATTCTTGTTGTTAAGGATTTATTTGGTTTTTTTTTGTGCAAAATAATTTTGATAATTAAGAAAGTGACCGTCACATATTAGCAAATTAATAAATTTTATTAAACCAATGATAATTAACTCAGAACAATATCTTGATCCGGTAATTAAAGTAAAAATGAAAATAAATAACAAACAATTTAATAATTTGGTGATATCATAAAAGTAAGAGCAAATGACAAAGATATTATGTGAAACAATTTGCTATCTAGTGAAAAAAAACAAACAAAAGCTCTAAGCTACAAGCGGATAGGAGAAGAGGGGGGAAAAATAGTTCAGACAAAAGACAGAAAAATTAACTTTGCTATTACACAAATTGAATACATGAGATCTCATCATATGAATTTTTTTTATGATTTTATCCAAAAAAAAAAAAAAAAAAAACCCATTGGAAGTCCAACAAACTTACAAACATCAAACATAAGCATTGAATTATCTTTTTTCATCATCATGCTTCCAAAATGTACAAGAACCGAAAGCTACATTCTGTATCCAAAGGGATTTCATTACCTTTTGTTAAGCTCCTGATGTTGCCTTCATGGATCGAATCACGGCTCTGAATATCATTCAAAACTCATGGGAACGAATGAACTCTCATGAAAGGAGATTATAAAGTCATTTGGCTTTTGGTCTCTCTCTTTCTTTTCCAAAGGTAACGTCTAGTCCTTCAGCCCCCCTTTAGATTCTTGTAATAAAGGTGAAACTACTAATTGCCATATTAAACGTACAATTAATGTTTAAGGAACTAAAAAAGTCTCCTACCACTCCAAGTTAGTTCTTGAAATCCAGCATCAAACATTTGAAATTATATTTTTGTACTTTAATGCAGGATAGTTATTTGAATTTTAAAGGGTAAAAAAGTTGTTCTAACGTTTCGACAATATCTTTGACTCTATAGTAATTTTAATTGTTGTCTTAAAAAAATATTCTTAATTTGTTAAATATATGTCTCCTTATTAAAATTGATGTACTATGCGACATCTAAAATCTTCTAGAAATTTGAAACTTAGAATTCTGAAACTGCAAAAGGTTAACTTTAGAAAAACGAATAGTCTTTAGATACATCCAATATGAGGTAATAAATTCTGTTAACATTTAATAGTAGATTTAAAGATATTATTTGTTATAATTTTGTGTTTACATTCTTGTCCAAAAATATTTACAATATTGTTTAATAGAAAGGCGGGCAATACTGTCATTCAGCTTTATAAGGACGTTTTGGTATTTTAACTTTTCACTTGACATGTTCCCGTTTATAATATAGTATATGATGATTAGACATTGTAAAGGTTCCCCCTATTCACTGCAGTTAATATGCCTCTTTGTTAGAAGTTCAAAAGGAAAAGCATTTGCCTTGCTGAAATCAATGGCAAATAGTGCTCTACAGCCAACGGATTTCCCTTTGTTTTTATTTTAACTGTTTGTCTTTTGAGAAGAGCAGCAGAATTCTTGTTGAATCTAAAGAACCTATCTTTTCTATTAGAAGGGCTTTGGTTGTGCATTACTCTTTTCGTCACCTCAAATGTTGATATACCACATTTCAGTTCATTTAGTTGGTTGCCGTGTTTCCTAAAACCTGAAACATTGTTGGCAGGCTCTGTGAACGGAAGCAACTCATCTGACCTTGCAAAGAAAGAAGACATTGATGGTTTTCTAGTAGGAGGTGCTTCCTTAAAGGTAATCCAATTATTGCTAATATGTGAATCTTACTAGTCTAGCTGTATTTCTTCAAATCCTTGGGCTCTATTGAACATCATCAGTGCTCATCCACATACGTTAGTTTTTCTTGGACCAAAATGTTCTAGTAGATGGATGTATGATACCAGTTCATGTGTGCGTTAGTTACTTTAACCTTTAGAGAGGGTAGGGAATAAGCCATAGTTAGAAATTTTAGGGATGGCAATGGGGCGGGGTGGGCGCGGGGACGGGGCGGGTTTGGCAAAACCCACAAAAATTTCAACCCGGCCAGTCGTGCATAGGTATGTTTTCAGTTTTCAACCCGCCCCGGTCCGGCCCGCTTGGACCCGCCCCACCCTGCCTCGCTTGCAAGAACACCACTAATTTGTGCAGCAACACCTTGAACCCCTCTCCAGAGTGAATAATCCAAATAATCACTCGTCACACTCTCCGGGAACCCCTCAGGCAATAACAAATTCATCGTTAATTCCTTGCATTGCATCCACAAATTTGAAACATAACCACTACCCTCAGCTCAAGTTCAATCCACTTTCCTTCTTTAATTTCATACACAACTTCTCTGCAATTTTCTTCGTTTTTTGTTTTTGCTTGTACGGACGAAGCTAATATTAAGCAACACGTAATTGAAGAAGAAACTGATACGAAGAACAATAGCAGTGGTTTACATGATAATATAGAATCAATAATAGAACTATCTTCGATACGAGAAAATGGAAGGAGAGGAGATTTTTCTAAAACAAAATAATTTGACATTTTATTATTTTATAAAATTGAGAGTTTAATAGAATCACATAAACATAAAACTGAGAGAGTATTACTGATCTTCCAAAATAAATGGGTTACTATCATTTCCTATTACTAATAGGATATCGTGGCTTATGTAATATCATTTTGGTGAGACTTATGCAAATTGGTTAATTATAAATCATAATAGTATTCGTGCTAGTGAACAAGAATGTGAAATTGTAGTTGAAATGATTGCTTTGTTTAAAAAAAGCTAAAATTCAAACTTGCCCCGCATTGAACCTGTATTAAACCCGCTACCGTCCCCGCTTTAAAAATTTTAAAAACTATTTTAACCCGCCCCGCCCCCCGCGTAAGAGTAAACCCGCCCCCGCCCCCGCCCCGCCCCATTTCCATCCTTAAGAAATTTGATGCTTTTTATGGTTTTGGTTCTAGATAGTCTTATTTAGATGGTAGCGCTAATGACATATGAATAGGTGTCTGGAGATGCTAAGTTGTGTCCGTGTAAAACCTTCTTGTTAACCTTAAGCTGGTTGGTACCAAGAATGATGCTTGATATTCTAAATTGCAGGGTCCTGAGTTTGCTACCATTATTAATTCTGTGACTTCCAAGAAGGTGGCTGCTTGATCGTTTGTCGTGAGGTTGATCAAAGCAAATAAACGTCGAGGAACGCTAGACAATAAGCTAAACTGTTCAGTTTTGTCAATCGGAATTTTGATGTCTTTCCAACTCTTCCTGCAATTGTAACATGCTTTACATCCATCTCTTTGATAAAGAGCTCTACTACCAAAGTAATGAGCTTAGTTTTAGGCTGCTTGTATTGTGCAGAGCTTGTACTGCTTGCTACTTGATTCTTGAAATTTATATACCATATATTTGACGTTAATCAGCCCTTCTCCTTTCCAAAAATGAAGGGAAAACTCAGACATTCATCCAAACATGAGATGCAAACCATGTTTCGAAAATAATTACTAGTAGCATATAAGCACGTTGGGGACAAGTTACAGGACCATTCTTTGCAAATTAATTCTAATCCATATTCACTTTTAAAAAATCAGTTTCTGTTTGCCCAAGAACAGAGCCCCTGGGATCATCTTGAAGATAAAATCGAAGGATTCACTTTTTTTTTGGTAGTTAGAATATGTCATTAATCACCACAAACAATCGTTACAAATCAGCAAAGTCATCCTCGACTTGCTACATTCCATACATAGTTCTATCTCTATACCTATAACATAAGCAGTACATAACTCAACATAATGCAACTTCCCTAGCAAGTTGTTCCACCTTCCTTGCTTGGTCTTCAAATACTCTATTGTTCCTCTGTTTCTAGCTCACATAACTTTATTCTGCATACATCATCTTAAGTATCCTTGCCTTCAGTGACTTTCCTTTGGATTGGATAAGCAGCCATGTAAACAATTGTTGTCAAGAATTGGTTGGAACATCAATGTAACCATTTCAGCAATCTCATCCATTCCATACTGCTTTGGAGAAGCTACACTCACCAAAAAGATGATGATGAGATTCTTCTGCAGCCATACACATAATGCAACTTGAATTCACTTGGATTCTCCATTTGGCTAATCGATCCACAGTTAACAGTCTTTCATGACATTGGAGCCACGTTGTAAACACTACTTTAGGTCTAGCCTCATTATGGAATAACAGACCTTTCTATTCAACATATGATCCTCCAGAAGGCTTAAGTATATCTGTTTGATGAAGCTCTTCTGCTTATTTTGCTGTGCATTTTTCCTAGGATCCAGAATCTTCCTCACCATCCAACTTGCCTGTTATAGAATAGCCATGTCAAGTATGTTTTGCCCTTTGATGTAGTATGCATGGATCCATCTTATCCAAGCTTTATCCTCCTTATGATCTAGGTCCCAGTATGTTTTAGTAATTGCTGCCTTATTCCACACATGGAGATTTGTTAGGTTATAATTCCCTTACTGATTTAGGTAGGCACATCATGTCCCAAGCTATCAATGCTCTTTTTGTGATTGTATTAGTTCCAGGCCGTATATAACTCCTACAATAGGCCTCTACCAGCTTCATAACCTTTGTTGGTATGATGAATAACTGTGCCCAGTAAGATTGGATGCCAAATAATACAGTCTGCACAAGCTGCACTCTGCCAGCATAAGATAGTTTCCTAGCAGTCCATGAAGATACTCTTGCTACAATTCTCTCCACCAAAGGTTTCCATTAGAGTATAGTTAACTTTTTTGTGTCTAATTGAATCCCCAAGTATTTAAAATGCAGCTCCTAGTGAACAGCATGTAATCTACAGTATTCTTATTTGTTTTAGGCTTTGTCACTCCTTCAAAGTAGATATCACTCTTTGTTAGATTAGCTTGTAAACCAGAAGCAGTGATGAAGTGCTTGCACAGAACCAATGTCACCCCTGTCAAACATGAGTAGATCATATGCAAAACTAAGATGTGTGATGTTCATCTTGCTACATCTTGGATGATATTTGTACTCCTTTATTTGCTTCGGTCCTCTAAGTAGCCTGCTCAGATACTCCATGGCAATGGCAAACAAGAATGGTGACATGGGATCTCCTTGTCGAAGCCCTTTAGCTGAATTAAAAGGCTTTGTCTATTCCCCATTGATCATGATTGAGTACCTCATTGTTGACATACATGTTTTCAACCATTGGAGGAATTTTGTAGGAAAGCCTAAATATTCCATAAGCTGCTCCAAGTACACCCACTCCACTGAGTCATAAGTTTTCATCATGTCCGCCTTTAGCATGCATCTGGGAGATATATGTTTCCTGTTGTATGCTTTGACAAGTACATGTGCTAGTATGATATTGTCTGCTATTTTTCTCCCTGGGATAAATCCTGCTTGAGCTTCAGAAACGATGTATGACATTATCTTTTGCAATCTTCCAGCAATGACCTTAGGTATCAACTTGTACAACACAGTGCAACAAGCAATGTGCCTAAAATCCTTAATTGTCACAGGATTGGGGATCTTAGGAGACAAGGTTATAGTAGTGAAGTTGATAGCCAAATACATAACACCTGTGTGAATGAAGTCTTTCACTGATACACACACATTCTCTTTGATCAAGGGCCAAACTCTCTTGAAAAGTTCTGAATTATAGCCATCTATTCCACGTGCTTTGTCAGTTCTAATACCTTTCAGCCCTTCATATATCTCATGTGTACCCATTTTTTTTCCTGGTCTAGTAATGTATCAGAGTAGCGTGTTTGCATTTGACTTTGGACTTGAGAGAGTGCTATCCGACCTTGTTCTATCTTCTCTGTTACTCTTTTGAATTCTGTTGTATTTAGGTGTTTAAACTGACTTTTAAGCTCTTTAATTTTGAACCAGATGTTCTTCATTTTTCTTGATGCTTTGTTCTTTCTCCACCCTTCAGCTACCATCCACCGAAAAGATGCATGATTTGCCCAAACATTGAAAAACCTGAATGGACATTTGATTTGAGTCTTAGGTTGCCTAATAGCAATTATCATAGCGTTATGATCTGAAATATAGGGCTCTCCATATTCTGTGACTATATGGTCATAATTCATCATCTAGATACCATTTCCCAATATTCTATCTACGCGACTACACACTCTGGCATCACCTTGTTGTTTATTAGTCCATGTGAAATAATCCCCTTTCTAAGGAAGCTCAGTAAGACATATGTTGTGACATATTTATGAGAAATCTCTAATGTCAACATTGGTCACAGGCACCTTAGACAATCTGTCCTGAGGAGTAAGCAACGCATTGAAGTCTCCCCCAATTATCCATGGGCCTGTAGTTGTTTGTGCTATCCTTTGAAGACGTTGCCAAATGTTCTTCCTCTGTTCAACTGCATTCTGCCCATACACCACAGTGAGATAATATTGCATTTCATTAAGTTTTCTAGTAACTTGGCAATGGATAAATTGATCTTGTTTTGCAATTGGCAACACATCATACATTTGATCATCCCATATAATTCACACCATAGCATTTACTGCATGCTCATAGCTAGTAATCATGTTCCATCCGGAGGCAATTCTACTCATCACCATGTCTTCTTTAGCTTCTTTCACCTTTGTTTCTACCAGACCAGCTAGCCTTATATGTTTTTCTTTTATGTACCGTTTTATTTCTTTTGCTTATATCGCATATTCAAACCCTTAATGTTTCAAATCAACCAAGTCATTATAATAGCGCATTTCCACCTCCTATATCAGGAGGCATAAGATTCTCAACTCTCTCATTTTCTCTCTGTAGAATTTGAAAGTCATTATGAATTGAAACTGAAGTTGTTTCAGATACAACTTTTCTGTTGCTAGTCAACGCTGGCCATTCTGTATTCAATCTTCATTTGGGCTTTCTTTTGCTTTTCATTTGGGCTTTCTTTTGCTTTTAATTTGTCCTTTGATATTGCAGTTTCCACACTAGGCTCACTATTTGTTGTTCTAGTAGTTTGATCTTGTGCCTGTGCTTTGGTTAGTGCATTGTTCTGCCCAACTAAAGGCTGTTGTCCCTGCCCTTTTACTTGCCAACTTATAGTAACTTTCTCCTGTCTTTTCCATCCTCTAGGCTGCTCTTCTTTGCTTTCTTGTTTAGTTAGTTCAAAATCATGGCCAATCTTCATACACTCAGCATAATAATGTGGTTCCATTCATGTATCACATGTTGTTGAAAGGTTCTTCCACATGGATCTTGTAATGTCAACTTAGTTGGAAGCTTTTTAGTGACATTTGCGTCCACCAAAATTCTTGCATAGGATGCACATTTGATTTGTTGTGCATTCATCCGCAAAGAGTGGCTCTCCTATGGCACTTGCCATTTTGCTTACAACCTTATTTCCCCATCAACTCATTGGCAGATTTTGGTAAGGTAATCCAAAGAGAATTTTCAGTCAAGAATTCAGTCGTAAAGTCAAATTCAGGAGACCATTTTTTCAAGATCATTGGTCGACCATTAATCATGTATGGTCCTCCATATAGTTAACCCTCGAAATCACCAAGTGTATGAGATTTAGCAATGTAATACCCTTCCTCATCAAGAAACAGATCTGGAGCAGTCACTCGATTCCAATTTTGAGCTACGTATCTCTGCATAAATTGTAACCAGGTGTATCCCCAATTACGTAGACAATTAGGGCACATTGCCACTTCTTAGTTTGACTGTCAATTTCATCCTTGTCAAGTTTCACCATAATATTACCATCAATAATCTTTGGTGGGATATACGAGAGTGTCATACCATTTTCTGAAAATTTGTTACCTGCGAACAAATTGACCCATGGTTTTTCCGATGGTGGTGGCTCTGCATGCGCTAGATGTGGTCCGGTATCCTCTTTCGCTTGTACTATTCTATTGATTTTTGGCACTATCTCAGTAACTGTTCCATTGGCCTTCAGTAACTCTTTGTTTTTCGCTACTTTGTTCACTGACGTGCCTTCCCAGGATGACGATGCTACATTCAACTGGATTGCACTTAGATTTAGCCATTTCGTCGGTCCTGTTGTAGTGCTTGAAGATCCCAATTTCAGCGAGCTAGATTGAAATTGACTGCCGATTGGAGTAGTTATTTGTTGTGTATTACCTTTAGCTAGTGTATCTGCTAATACTGTTGTGCTTACTGCTTCTCCAACCGTCACGGGCGGATTTCGTTTTGGCCGGCCTCGCTTTCTCGCCATGGCTGTATGCGTTAGCATATCGTGCGCCTAGAGCCTAGAGAGAGAAAGTGTTAAATTTGTATTAAGAATGAAAATATTAGGTTCAGATAAAGGATTCACTTCTGTTATTTGAAGTTTCTAAAGATTAATTATATTATGTAAATAAATTTTTAAGTATGAATTTACCCACAATGCCCTTCAATTGATAAGTAGGCATTGTGCAACCAAAGCAAAGTCAATGATTTCAGGCTACAATGACAGATATATATAAACACGCTATATTGCATTTCTTTCACTTGGCATTTATCCATTTGAAGGAGTCAAACCATTAAAAGACTGAAGTGGCTTAAAGAAGTATGGATTGAAGTACCTGCGCCATAACTTTGGCCAACCCCATCATATGATAATTTGGTAATGAACAGTGTATCCCACTACTCAGCTTAATTTCAGGGGACCACTACCGAAGTGCAAAGAATGTAAGCTTAAAGTCAGTATATAATAAAAATACTAGGGATGTGTGAATTGTATGATAATAACAAGAAAATATAACAAAACGAAGAGCTTCTTTTCATTTTTATTTTCAATTTTTGGGTACCATTAATATTCGCATTTGCAGTTTTCAGGGTTTATTTTGATATTTCCTTTGTCTGTTTACCTGTGTTTTTGATCTTACACAACAAATAGGACAATAACAAGAAAATAACAATCTATACAAAGAGTTCCGTCTTTTCCTTGATCTTATTATTAAACCAAGAATTTAAGTTATATACATGTTTACACAGAGTTAAATTCTATGTGTTCAACTTTTAAGGTTTTTAACGTTGAACCCATTATATTTTTAAAGTTACGGGTTCATATCCATTATTTTTACAATTTAATGAATTTTACACATAAATTTTTATCCATATCAAAAGTTATGGTTTCAATTAAACCCCGTCTACCACATTGCACCCGTCCTGCGTTTACCATCACTTTAAACTCCTGAAGGAAATAGTGCATGCACGATATTTTGTCCTTTTTTTGTTGACACCAAGTGGTTGGAGGGACGATACTGAATAATCAATCCGTAATATTTCAATGTAGAAACCAATTATGGTCAAATCTGATTCATTTCAGTTTGACTAAAAAAGAGAAATATTGGGAAAGAAGATTGAAATATTAATTAAAATCTCAGAAATGACAACTCTAGATGAATCTATTTTCACTTTAATTACTCGCTAATTAAGAGCTTAAAACCTATGAAATGACCTCCTACTTGTATAAGTAGAAATTTTGTGTTTATTCATTTAAACCAAATGTACCAGGACCACTTATAGGCTCCGTTTCTTATGTCTCATATCATGTCATTAATTGCAGAATTATGTCTCACAACCCTCTACCTCGAAAATGAAAAATTATGCAATTCTTCATGTGAAATTCACAGTAGAAAAAAGATCACTTTTGAAAGACTATTTAACCAACTTATTTCTCGTCTAGAAAAGAATGACGTCACTCCACAAACTCGTCAATTTTTACTTCGAAAATTTTACCTATAACAAAGTATACACCATATTTATTATAAACCAAAATCATTTTAAATATTATTTTTTATAACTATCTTTTATATTTTATAACAAAATAAGTATTTATAGCATATCTTATCATGACATAAGGCATGAAATATGCTATTTATGTTTTTTTTTCTTTTCTTAGACAGCCGGACATACCTATTTTTAAGATGATTGCCGTTACTGTATTCATGAATACATGACGCGAATACATGTGAATACATACGCGTACAACTGGACTATGTTAATTTTAGGTGCTTCTTACTTCTGTATTCATGAATACAACATCGCAAATATAACTGTACTATCCTGATTTTTAAACGCTTTTTACTGAATATATTACCGTAATAACTGAATACTAGTTATAGATAGTAATTATGTATATAACATTACGAAGTTAATAGTCACCGAAGGTTTTTAAAAATTTTTCAATTTTAATCGAGTGGCAAGTTTACTTATTTGGGCCACTTGTTCATCAATCATCAATGAATACAAAGCTTACAAAACTTTACCAATTAAAGAAGAGATAACCACCACCCACAAGTAATCATTCTATCTTTATGCTCTACCCTACCATCAAGTTTGGTGGCCCATTCATAACACTAACAGACCAATCAAGTAACAAATGACAAAGTAGGACAGTAAACTTACATTTAGCTCTACAGTACACTCCACCAAATGACAATCAACTTTTACCTTTAGCTTAAACTACACTCCACCAAATCTAATTTTTCCCCCATGACTTTATTTACTTCATTATTTTGTAAAATGTTTTGTTGGAAAGTTAAAAGCTAGAAATTGGTAAATTTACCTAGAAACTATAAAGTGTTAATCTGGATAATAATATTAGCAAACTAATAGTAATGCATAAATGATTTCCACCCAAAAGTGAGAGAAGTTGAATTATAATCAGTAGTTACATATATACAACTTACACATCCTTAATTGCACTTGTAATAATTAAGAACTATAAGAACCACATATCAAGAAAAGTAGACTGGTATTGCAACAAAACTAGTAACAACACAATCAAAGCAGCCACCCCCCACGGCGAGCTTCCTTCCGACGGCAGCTGATACATCCTCCGCCGCCGATCCCATGGCGACCCTCCGGAAAACCAATCCGGCGTCTCCACCGTGGATAACCACCGGACGGCAAATAACAACACTAGTGGCACGGCCATAAGTATCCAACCAAAACTTTCTTCAGTAGCCTCCATCACTTCTTCATATGAAACAAACCATTGAATACCAAGAAATATGAAAATTACAGCTAGAAATAATAGTACTGGATAAGGCAAAGGATTTAGTGAAAAAACCTCCAAAATTGAGGAGGCTGTGTTTCTTCTTGGGTACATGAAAATTAGAGTTTGGACAAGTTCAAGAAGTAGTTGAGACTATGAGATAGTGCAAGGTTCAACTAATTTATAGCAAGGCTAAAGCTAAAAGCTATATGTGTGATAGTTGCCAGTCACTGATTTGAAGTTGTATCGGGTGTTTATAGCCGTTGGATACTCACTTGTTTTGACTATTTTACGAAAATGACATATCCCGTTTGGCCATAAAAAAAATTCACCTTTTTTTCATTTTTATTTTATGTTTTTCCAAAATTAGTGTTTGATCATAAAATTTTCAATTTTCACTTGAATATGAATTTTGAAAATTTTCAAATATTGTTTTCAAAATTTTCACTCAGATCCCACACAAAAGTTTAAAACAACCCAAAATTATATAGATGTCCAAACACAACTCTAATTTTCAAATACAATTTTTACTTGAATATTTTTTCACTTTTGTCGGAATTTTACAACTCTTATGTCCAAACGCCCATTTAGTTATTAGTTATTACATCTCAAAGGTGAAAACTTTGAGGAAATTTCGGCAACTTACAACAACAACAACAACAACAACATACCTAGTAAAATTTCATTAGTGGGGTCTGGGGAGAGTAGAGTGTTCACAGACCTTACCCCTACCCCGAAAAGGGTAGATAGGCTGTTTCCTGGAGACTCTCGGCTCAACAAGAGAGACAATAATATCAGAAAATAAACAAAAGAAAAGGCATGTAACAACAAAAGATGCCAGAAAGAAAATAACAACAACGAATAAGTGAAAGGGCAATAACACAAAACTATGCAAAACAACAATGTGAACACAACATAGACCGCTAATAAACCTAAACAAAACTCTATCAGACTATCCGGTACAAAGAGGGAAGAACTGACGACTACCCCTAGCCTACTACCCTAATGCTCGACCTCCACATACTCCTATCAAGAGCCATGTACTCGAAAATCTAAAGCCGCGTCATGTCCTTCCTGATCACCTCGCCCCAATACTTCTTAGGCGGCCTTCTGCCTCTTCTCGTACCTGCCAAAGTCAACCGTTCACACCTCCTAACGGTGGATCTAGGCTTCTCCTCCGCACGTATCCGAACCATCTAAGCCGCACTTCTCGCATCTTGTCGTCCACGGGAGCCACTCCCACCCTCTCCCGAATATCTTCATTCCTAATCTTATCTAACCTAGTGTGCCCACACATCTATCTCAACATCCTCATTTCTTCTACTCTCATCTTCTGGATATGCGAATTCTTGACTGACCAACACTCAACTCCATACAAAATGGCCGGTCTAACCCCCGCTCTATAAAACTTACCTTTGAGTTTCGATGGCACATTCTTATCACACAGGACTCCATACGCTAACCTCTATTTCATCCACACCACACCAATACGATGCGTAACATCCCTGTCGATCTCCCCATCTCCCTGGATAATTGACCCTAAGTACTTAAAACTTTCTCTCTTGAGGATGACCTGTGAGTCAAGCCTGACTTCCACATCCGCTTCCCCCGTCACGTCACTGAAATTACATTCCACATATTCCGTCTTAGTCCTACTCAACTTCAAACCTTTAGACTCCAGGGCCTGCCTCCATACCTCAAGTTTCCCATTCACGCCGCTTCGCGTCTCATCAATCAGAACTATATCATTAGCAAACAACATCACCATGGCACCTCTCCTTGGATATGGTGTGTCAGTGCGTCCATTTCCAGAGAAAATAAGAACGGGTTGAGCGCAGATCCTTGGTGTAACCCCATAACAACCGGAAAAGGCTCTGATTCACCTCCCACAGTCCTAACCCGCGTCATAGCTCCATCATACATATCCTTTATTGCCCTAATGTAAGCCACCGACACACTTCTCACCTCCAGACACCTCTAAAGAACGTCCCTAGGAACCTTGTCATACGCCTTCTCTAGGTCAATAAACACCATATGCAAATCCCTCTTCCTATCTCTGTACAGTTACACCAACCTCCTGATAAGGTGGATAGCTTCCGTAGTAGAACGATCCGGCATGAACCCGAACTGGTTTTCCGATATAGACATCGTCCTCCTTATCCTCCCTTCCACCACCCTCTCTGACACTTTCATGGAATGACTTAGTAACTTGATACCCCTATAGTTGTTACAATTTTGGATATCCCCTTTGTTCTTGTCCACCGAAACCATTGTACTCCACCGCCACTCATCAGGCATCCTCTTTGTCCTGAAGATAATATTAAACAACTCAGTCAGCCACTTCAAGCCTGCTCTACCCGCATATCTCCAAAACTCTACTGGAATCTTGTCGCGCCCCCTTTTTCCTCGCGGAGTCCGGGTTTCGACATTCTTGAACAACTCATTTCCTTTTGGGATGGGGTATGGAATTTGAAGAGTCGCCACCTAATGGATTAAGGTGCATTAGGGCACCTAAATCAAGTAACTCATAAACCGATTTACTTTACCAGAGATTGGGTAAGGGATCGAAATTACCTTGAGGGGAAGGTGTTAGGCACCCCTCGAGGTCCATAACGGTGGGTCCCGACCAAACTTAATCTAAGCGAATTAGTTATTAAAGAGAAATAAAGCCATTTAAACAAATAGAAATCATTCAAAACGGAAATTAAAAGGGGGGTCCTAGGTTTATTAGCCTATAGGATCACTTCTGTACAATACTCGGTAAACTTTCCTCAAATAGAGGTGTTACGCGTAGTATTAGCGCACATGTCATCATATCCTTTACTACCCAATTACCCTCCCCTTAATTATTATCTAAACGTATTAATAGTATCGAGTACGTACCCTATGCGTGCATTACTCGTCCCTTGCCTATGGCCCTGGAGGTGCTTAGGACCTCTATTAAGGCGGTTCTAGACTCACTTATGGTGCTTAAAAGGAGAAAACTAGGCGTCAAACAAAAGCAAATTGGACTATCACATAAGGAACAATTAAAGGGCTCAGATTTACCTCCACAAGAACAAACAATTGCACGCCTCAAACAACAGTTTTAAACGATTTAAAGACCTATAGAATGATATCTAGATGAGCACAAAGCAGAATATGCAGCATTTTATTAAGACGAGGCAGTGAATACCTAATCAGTTTGCCTACTGATTTTATTTACTTACCGGATCTGGGCAGTTTGTAAGTAGTCAAACAAACACAGTTTTAAACTTCAGAACTTTAATCAACCTACAGGTCTGCCTAGGTGATAACTGGGTAGGATCCTATAGACATAGTATCTAAGCGTGAATCAAACCATAATAATAAACTAGCGATTAATTTATAACATGCAAATTTTTATCTATTCAGACCCTATAGGCATGTTGTCTATGCACTGAAAATGATCACAAGAATTACTTCAGGACATATAAACACAGAAATTGATTTTATATATTTATCTACAAACATGATATCTAAGTGTCAAACTGTTTTTATACTTATTCCTTATAGGGATGACGGTTAAGTGATGAAACTGATTTTTATATGTTCTTCCTATAGGCATGATATCTAGGCGAATAAAGTTGTTAGCCAGTTTTCAAGAAAATTCAATAAGGGAATTCCTAGGGACGTGATTTCTAATGCACACATAATGGTTTGAGAACATGATTATTAATGCAGAATTGGTAAATGACCTAGAAGTAGGATTTCAAATGCAAATGTGAAATACAGGATTTCAAAGAATGAGACAAGCCCTATAGACATGGTTTCTAATGCATATAGATAATCATAACAATC
>ML338413.1:0-22146 GCA_005239505.1 Nicotiana paniculata
ATATTTCAGAATTTTGTATTTCTTCCAACTCAATTGATAACACCGTTAATTCCCCGAAAACGGCGCCAAAATTTGATCACGCTTAACTATGTCTTATAAAAGACTAAGCGGGCGTTGCAAATATAATACGGGGTATTATGCCCAGAGTCGATCCAACAGGGAATTTACGTATCAATCAAGGCTTTAGAATACACAAATTTTACTCAATCAATTCTCTCAAGACTTTTTGTTTTGAATATAAATTGGTGATGTTTTACTAATTCTACTGAAAATAATAATAACTAACAATTACTAACAATGTGTTGTAAACAATTATGATAAAGGTCTANTACGCACTCTCTCAAGTTACACTATCTAGATTACATTACAGTTCACTTTAGATTGCACCCGAAGTATCGTTATTTCTAATCCAACTTCTAAACCCTCGGTTATGACTTTCGTCTATACTCCGGGAGTGATGTTGTTCAAACAACTACCTAAATATGCACTCTCTCTCAAGTAGATACATAATAAATAGGAACAGCTAATTGAGGGCCCTTCAATCAACTACAACAAGAACGTAGTTGAACAAATAGAGATTAATCAACCAATCAAAACTATATTAATATCATAATAAGTTTATCCTCCAACGAATTCCACCAAAACCCTAGATTAAGAAAATTAGCTACTCATATTCATAAGAATCAATTCTAAAATAACTTGCATAATTGAACTACAAAATAATAAATAAAAGCTATAAAAATCAATGTTTTCTTCACTGAGTAGTAATCCACAGGTTTTTCTTCATTTATTCAATGGCTTCTTCCCCTTTCCAGTTGTGTTTTTTGGGTCTATTTATATGTTTGGGATAAACCCTAAACACGTAGGAGGCTTCTATTCCAACTGGGAAACACTTAAAACTCTTTAAAACTCGGATTTGACCAGACCAGGGACCTGGCTTTATGGCCCTAACGTCTGGATAAAGCCAGGCCAGGCCTGGCGTTATGGCTCTAAGGCCTGGGTAACGCCAGGCTAGGCCTGGCCTTAAGGCTCAAACACCTGGATAAAGCCAGGGCAGGCCTGGCCTTAAGGCTCAAACGCCCGGCTATAGCCCAGTGCACTCCTCTTCGCCTCTTGAGCGTATTTTCGACGTTTATGCATCCATTTAGCTCGGCTTCCATCTCCTATTCACCTACACATGAAATAGACTCCATTATTCACATACAAATTGTATTTTATCATTAACGCACATAAAATGTAAGGCATATAACGTGTTAAACCATGAATTCTAGCCACACATCAAGTGCCGTCGTCAGTTCGAGCGTCTCCAGCAGGGTAGCATGACTGTTACTCAGTATTAGACTCGTTTCTTAGATTTGGACCGTCATGCTACTCTTTTGATACCCACACACATAGAGAGAGAGAGAGAGAGAGGGTGAGGATATTTATTGAGGGTCTTGCTCAACCTATCAGATTGCAGACGGGGAGCTATATCTCTTTCCAGGAGGCGACCAATTTGGCCAGGCGAGTTGAGATGGTTCTTGGATTGGGAGGTCAGGTGTCAGACAAGAGACCTCGCCATTCCGATGGGTTCAACGGTGCCTCATCTGGAGGAGGGGGTACTTATGGTAGAGTCCATCCTTCCAGGCCATTTCATTCAGCACTTCAAGCATCCCCCGGTGCCGCAGGTGGTCATGGCCCTTATACGACTTATTCTGATCAGCCAGCTCCTATCAGTGGCCCTCTTCTTTAGAGTTTTCACGGTTGTTATTCAGGTCGACAGGGTCAGTTTGCCGGCCAGCAGACTCAGCAGTCGAGGTCATGTTATACTTGTGGCGACCTGAGGCACATTGCTAGATATTCTCCTTGCACGTCGAGCAGTCCGCAGTACTAGGGTTCTCGTTCCATGGTTCCGGCACCAACTGCCGCACCGCCTGCCCAGCCAACCAGAGGTAGAGGTCAGGTAGCCAAAGGTAGGGGCCAGATTGTTAGAGGTGGAGGTCAGGCCGCTAGAGGTGGAAGCCCGCCAGTCAGAGGTCGTCCCAGAGACATGGTTCAAGGTGGTGGGGCCCAGCCTCAATGTTATGCCTTTCCAGCCAGACCTGAGGCTGAGTCCTGCGATGCTGTTATCATAGGTACTGTTACAGTTTGCAGTAGAGATGCTTCAGTTCTATTTGATCCGGGGTCTACTCACTCCTATGTGTCATCTTATTTTGCTTCATATTTGGTTGTGCCCCGTGAATCTTTGAGCGCCCCTGTATATGTGTCCACGCCTGTGGGGGATGCTATTAGTGTAGATCGTGTGTATCACTCGTGTGTGGTCATTATTGGAGGTCTTGAGACCAGTGTAAACCTTTTTCTCCTCGATATGGTGGATTTTGACGTTATATTGGGCATGGATTGGTTGTCACCTTACCATGTTATTTTGGACTGTCACGCCAAGACAGTGAAATTAGCCTTGCCGGGGTTGACTCGATTAGAGTGGAGAGGTACTCCTAGAAACTCTTCCAGCAGAGTTATTTCTTATATGAAGGCTCGGCGTATGGTCGAGAAGGGGTGTTTGGCCTATTTGGCTTATGTTCATGATTCTGTGCTGAGGTTCCTTCTATGGATTCTGTGCCTGTTGTTTGTGAGTTTCTTAAGGTATTTCCTTCAGACCTACCGGGAATGCCACCCGACAGGGATATTGACTTTTGCGTTTATTTGGCTCCGGGCACTCAGAAAATTTCCATTCCGCCATACCGGATGGCCCCACCAGAGTTGAAAGAATTGAAGGAACAGTTGCAGGATTTGATTGATAAGGTCTTCATTAGACCTAGTGTCTCACCCTGGGGTGCGCCAGTTTTGTTCATGAAGAAGAAGAATGGGTCTATGAGGATGTGTATAGATTATCGGCAGTTGAACAAACTC
This sequence comes from Nicotiana paniculata, assembly GCA_005239505.1. NCBI lineage: Eukaryota > Viridiplantae > Streptophyta > Magnoliopsida > Solanales > Solanaceae > Nicotiana > Nicotiana paniculata. The sequence continues at coordinate 2,890 of ML338413.1, forward strand.
ATTATCAAGAACAAGTATCCATTACCGAGGATTTATGATTTGTTTGATCAGCTTCAGGGTGCCAAAGTGTTTTTAAAGATTGATTTGAGATCTGGCTACCATCAGTTGAGGATTTGGGCATCCGATGTCCCTAAGACAGTGTGATGACCCAAAAGGTCATCCCGTATATTTCAAGCTAATTCTGTGTTCCGAGGTCGTGAAAACCTCCTTCTATCTCATCTCAATTTGTGTGCGCAGCCCGAACGTGTAGTCGGGAAGCCTTTATGTGAAAAATTGATAAAAATGATAATTTTGTATTGGAAATTTTAATAAAGTTGACTTCAGTCAACGTTTTTGGTAAACGGACTCGGACCCGTGATTGGACGGTCTCGGAGGGTCCGTAGAAAAATATGGGACTTGGGCGTATCCGCGGAATCGAATTCCGAGGTCCCAAGTCTGAGAAATGAATTTTTAAAGAAAATTGTTTTCTGAAAATATAAAGGTTTTTGAAAATGAAATTTGAGGTGAAACTTGTGGTATCGGGACCGTATCTTGGTTCCAAATCTCGGAACAGGTTCAACATGTTTTATATGTGTTATCTGTGAAATTTGGAAATAAACGGATTTCATTTGGCGTCATTCGGATCAAAAATGGAAAAATTGAAGTTTAAAGAAGTTTTAAGAATTTCATTGATTTGGGGTTTAATTCGTTGTTTTTGATGTTATTTTGGTGGTATAATTACTCGAATAAGTCCGTAGGATGTCGTAGAAGTTGTGTGCATATATGGTTTTGAGCCCTGAGTGCTCGGGTGTATTTCGGATAGGCGTCGGGGTGTTGAAACTTAGAAAAAAATCTGGGTTTTGCTGCTGTTATGTCTGCTGTCCCTCCCTTCTATGCGATCGCATAGCCTTAGACGCGATCTCATAGTGTAAATTTGGGAATGCCCAGTTTTTCTTTTACGCGTTCGCAGGAATCCATCCGCGATCGCGGAAGCCAGCCTGCTCCTTATACGCGATCGCATAAGCTATTCCGCGATCGCGTAGAGAATTTTTGACCTGTGATATTTTTCCTCTACGCGATCGCAAACAATTTCACGCGATCGTGATGCTTTAAAAACCTGGGCAGATTCTAAGTTTCGAAAATCGGGGGTTTCACCATTTTAAACATATTTTGATTTCTAGAACTTGGTTTTGGGCGATTCCTTGAGGGATTTTCACACAAATTGAATGGGTAAGTGTTATTCCACTATGATTAAATATATTTCATAAATTAGTTCTTATTTTTATCATTTAAATTATGTTTTGGGTTGAGGGGATTGTGGATTTTGAAAGAAAACTTCAAAAATGAAAATTCATGATTTGAATGACCAAATGATATCGGGATTGGATAAATTTAGTATGGGTGAACCCGTATCGGAATGGTAATCGGAATTTGTAAAATTTTCCGGGTTCCGAGGTGCGTGCCCGGGGGTCGACTTTTGGGTCAATTTTTATAAATTTTCAAAGATTGAAACTTTATTATTCGAAATCGTTCCTTATACGTTTTATATGTATTTTGAAGTTGTTTTAGTTGATTTTGAGACGTCCGGAGGCCTTCCCGCCCGAGAAATCTATTTTTGAGTACCGGGTTGTCGTCTCTGAGGTAAGTATCTTGCCTAACCTTGTGTGGGGGAACTACCCCCTTAGGATTGAGTCTTTTATGTTGATTGTAGTCCGCGTACGCGAGGTGACAGGTGCATACTCAGACTTATTTGCAAATAGATTGCCCTTTAGGGATTTAGGTCCTTATGTTTCCCGTATATGAATTTCACTTATTATATCTGAATTCCTGATTCCTATTTTGATCTTTTCCTGCTCATATTATAAGTACTTGCCTAGCATTCCTTGTTTCTTATTTGATCTTATTTGACTTAAATGAAGACTTTGATTTTCCTACTGTTATATTATATCTTTCTTCATACACTGCCTATGTGACTAAAACTAGTATAATCTCGCCCTATAAATGTCTAACAAGTAACTGAAATATCTATACGTTGGTCAAGCATGCCCGTGAGTCGTACATTGTGATTTAAATAATTTTTCCTCTTAAGTACTACTTAGGTTTAATTGATGACTGCCCATGTTGATGGTATTCTTTGATGCTGCCTATTTACTGAGCATTTGTTCAAACTAAGTTTATTCAGTGAAGCTAATTGTCTAACTGAGATTGGTTATAGCTGATTCCCTTGCCGGGATGATTTGGTTTTCTTGGTTGCGAACTTGAATGTATAGAATCGTTGCTATATTTGTCTTGTCTTCCCCTCGTTATGCTATTCTCTCTTTGTTCTTGCTATTCCTCTCAGTGGCTACTTCTTATGAGTGAGTTTTTACCACTTTTGTAATTTAAGTCTTTGTATTGATTTGCTCATCGCACTTTGTATTCGGCCTTGTTTGCTTTCGCGTCGGTTGTGGAAATATATGTTGTTTCTATCGCATTCTGGTTGTTTTCCTCAGTGGCTGCATTGCATATTTAAATTGGGACAACAGACAGAGATCCAGGAGCTTTCCCCCTGTACTGTACTGCATATTTAAATTGGGACAACAGATAAAGATCCGGGAGCTTTCCCCCTGTACTGCACTGCATATTTAAATTGGGACTACGGACAGAAATCCGGGAGCTTTCCCCTTGTACTGCATCACATATCTAAATTGGGACTACAGACAGAGATGCGAGAGCTTTCCCCTGTACTGCATCGCATATTTAAATTGGGACTACGGACAGAGATCTGGGAGATTTCCCCCTGTACTGCATTGCATGACAAATTCTGAGTTGTGGACTGAGTTCCGGTAGTTTTATGATTGAGGAGATTTGGATCGAAAGATAGAAATATATATATATATATATATATATATATATATATATATATATATATATATTGAAACGTATAGCTGAAAAGCAATTATCTCCAAGAAAAGTTATGTCTAAAGGACTTCTATTTCGAAAGTATATTTGAAAAACATTTGTCTTGTAGAATAATGATATTTGAAAGAGCAATATTTGGGAAAGTGTATTTTGAACATCACGTATCTTGATGATATTTGAAAGAGTAGTACTTGGGAAAATATATTTTGAACATCACGTATTTTGGTGATATTTGAAAGAGCAGTATTTGGGATAGTATATTTGAACACCACGTATTTTGAAGAGACTATGTTGTTAAGATTTCTCTTTATAAAAATATATAAATATACATTCAGAGAAGGTATGTTTCAAAGAAGAAATTTTTCTATTCCGAAATGATTATATCTTTAAAGATTTCAAAATAAACTCACGATTTAAAGGTTTTCACTCAAAGGTTGACCAGTTTTATTGAGTTTATTGGCTAAGGCATGACGTGGATAAATTGATGCAGTGCTGAGTTGCTAGTGCTTTTATTGGGTTGTGATTCTCGTCATTTGGATTGCATTCTTTCCATTCTCTTTGCGTATTTCTATTATGTTGTCCGTTGATCGTAATTATTGAATTTCCTTCCGTATTATTCGATCGTATCGTTATTATATTGAATAATCTTTAGATAGATATTATGTTTCGGTCTTTTATACATTTATGCCCTTTTACTTATTAGACCGGTGGTGTCTTGACTAGTCCTCGTCACTACTTCACAGAGGTTAGTCTTGATACTTACTGGGCACCACTGTGGTGTGCTCATACTACACTTCTGCACATTTTTTTGTGCAGATCCATGTTATTGTTGTTAGTAGCTGCGCAGATCATTGCTGAGGAGACTCAAGGTAACCTGCTGCTGCGTTCTCAGGCTTCGGAGTCACCTTCTTGTTTTATTTCTACTCAACTGTACTTACTTATTCCTAGACAGTTATATTTAGATTTGATATAAATATTTCGTAGAGCTTATGACTTGTATTTACCGGGTTTTGGGAAATTGTAAACTCTGTCAAGATGTCTATATCGAGACTGTTATAATTCCTTTATTATTGTTTTTATTTAGTAGAAATGTTAGGCTTACCTACTCCCTAAGACTAGGTGCCATCACGATACCCAACAGAGGGAAATTTGGGTCGTGACAAGTTGGTATCAGAGAAATTATCGTTCCATTCTCTCACCGATGGTGAGGACACGAGCGGCGGTTCCGGATGATGCTACCTCGAAGCAAATGTCGCAAGGGTCAGAGACAGAGGCCAACGAGGAGCACGTGCCGCAATTAAGATGCCTACCAGAGCAGCCGTTGGGGAGTCGCCATTAGTCCTAGTTGGGGGACAGGTATTGGGGGTGCCTGTTGCTACCCCGGACTTCAGAAGACCTGAGCGCAGTTTTGAGTACAATTGGTACATCGACTCAGGCAGGGTTGATTTTTTGTGCATCAGTTGCTTCACAGATAAGGGGAGGAGTTCAGACTCCCACCGTCTACACTCCAGTGCAGCGAGATCATATTGGTCAAGTTCCAGTTGTCATGGCAGCACGACATGTGGTTTCAGTTCAGCCCGTGGTTAGGACAACAACATCAAAGGTAGAGCACCTTGGGATTTAGAGGTAATGGAAGTACCATCCTTCTATCTTTCAGTGGATTGGCGGCCGGTAATGACCAGGGTTTTCTGGAGGAGTGTCACCATATTCTTCGTACTTCGGGTATTTTGGAGACGAGCGGGATTGCTTTTGTCACGTCTCAGGTCCAGAGTAGTGGGTTGATCAGCGGTGGTGGCATATGAGTTGGGGTAACCTGGCCGAGTTAGCTTCACTAGCATGGATTCAGTTTTCGAAGATATTTTGAGGGAGGTTGCACCTCAGTTCTGTCGGGATGTACGACGCGTAGAGTTTGAGCAGTTGCACCAGGGTGCTATGTCACTATTGGAGTATACCGTTAGATCCAGTGAGTTGGCCAGATATACACCTCACTTGATTGATTCAGTTAGGAGGCGAGTCTGTAGATTCATTGAGGGACTCAAGCGTGGTAGAGAATTTAGGGTCAACCAGTTCAGTTGCATTACCAGCTTCGCATGGGAGCTTTTCAGGTACTCATGGGTATCGGAGGATCCGTATTGTGGGTTTTCCACAGCCACATCGGTAGAGATATCGTTTTCAGTGTGGAGATGTTAGCCACAGGGTGAGTGATTGTTCTAGGATTCAGGTAGGAGAGTTATAGCAGGGTATTCAGGTGGATAGAGGGCGCCTAAGAGGGGGAGGCCCGACCCGTTGATGTGTTGCATATAGTAGGCTAGAGGCCGTTGTGCCAAATATTATCACCCAGGTATGTCTTGGTGTGCTAAAGTGGGGTACCATTGTATTTCACTATACCTCTGTCGGTCGGGACGAGTTTCCCTTATTTGTTGTTTCATTGATGAGTGAATTCCGTGTTTTGCACTCTATTTGGTGTTTTCTCTTATTGGGAGATTCTATGAGTAGTAGCTCGTGTCTATCGTTATTTATTTCATTCTGGATAGTGGTGAAATTAGAAGTGAGTCCTTGTTGTTCTTCGTGGTAAGCTTTATGTGATTTTCCTAAATGTTTTGCTTACGAGTTGTGATTTGATACTCCATTGAGATATGAGATCAGCTAGCATTATGATTTTTATCAGCTGAGATGAGTTAAGGGAGAAATTCTATTGGTATGATATATTTTCAGCATGTGACATAGAGTTGAGGGCGAGACCCTCATGATTCTTTGTGATTTGATATGTTTGGACCGGGCTGAGTACCGCGGTGGAAGTTATATCAGAATGGGATCCTTGTGATTTGTTCATATGCCTTGCTTCTCTCTTGTTATATTTCTCTTTTAAGTCAGTATTGATAGAGAGTTATGCCTATGGGCTGATAGTACCTCTATATGCTTCTATTTTTCATACTTAGTCATTTCATTATGTGCGTCCTTACCTTAGCTTGCAGGATGTATTCCCGGTGGTATTAGCTGTGACTCGGTGATTCGGGTGTCTAATGATGAGGTCTTCGTGTTTATTGCATCGTTATCGGTATTATGGGATTTGGAAACAGAGTTCTTCCATATGTGGGACTAATTGCCAATGTTGAGTTGATTTCGGGCAGTTATTGTGATCAAAACTACTATTGAGCCTATGTGTGAAGTGCTATATTGTGTGTCCGTACCTTATGGGCGTAGACCTGAGTTGATGCAGCTGGTTGAGGCTAATGTCGGATATGGATTCAGAATCGGGTCTTTTAGAAATGAGTAGGAAGTGAAGAATTCGGGTATGAGGCTTATCGATGATGATGAAAAGGCTATATGGCAGTTGTGATGGTCTCATTAGGCTTATGTAGGTTGGGGTGACGTGGGATCACCCGCGGGTGTGTGTTGGAAGTGCTCAATCAATGATTGGATGCGTTCATAGTGAATCTTAGCACGTTCGAGGACGAACGTTTGTTTAAGAGGGGGAGATTGTGATGACCCAAAAGATCATCCCGTATGTTTCTAGCTAATTATGTGTTTCGAGGTTGTGAAAACCTCCTTCTATCTTACATCGATTTGCATGCGCAGCCCGGGCGTGTAGCCGGGAAGCCTTTATGTGAAAAATTGATAAAAAATGATAATTTTGTATTGGAAATTTGAATAAAGTTGACTTCAGTCAACATTTTTGGTAAACAGACCCGGACCCGTGATTGGATGGTCCCGGAGGGTCCGTAGAAAAATATGGGACTTGGGCGTATGCCCGAAATCGAATTCCGAGGTCCCAAGTCCGAGAAATGAATTTTTAAAGAAAATTATTTTCTGAAAAATATAAAGATTTTTGAAAATGAAATTTGAGGTGAAACCTGTGGTATCGGGCCCGTATCTTGGTTTCGGATCTCGGAATAGGTTCAACATCTTTTATATGTGTTATCTGTGAAATTTGGAAATAAACGAACTTCGTTTGGCGTGATTCAGATCAAAAATGGAAAAATTGAAGTTTAAAGAAGTTTTAAGAATTTCATTGATTTGGGGTTTAATTCGTTGTTTTTGATGTTATATTGGTGGTATAATTACTCGAATAAGTCCGTAGGATGTTGTAGAGGTTGTGTGCATATATGGTTTTGAGCCATCAGGGCTCGTGTGTGTTTTGGATAGGCATCGGGTGTTGAAACTTAGAAAAAAATCTGGTTTTTGCTGCTTTATGTCTGCTGTCCCTCCCTTCTATGCGATCGCATAGCCTTAGACGCGATCGCATAGTGTAAATTTGAAATGCCCAGTTTTTCTTCTACGCGTTCGCAGGAATCCATCCGCGAGCGCGGAAGCCAGCCTGCTCCTCATACGCGATCGCATAAGCTATTCCGCGATCGCGTAGAGAATTTTTTACCTGTGATATTTTTCCTCTACGCGATCGCAAACAATTTCACGCGATCGCGATGCTTTAAAAACCTGGGCAGATTATAAGTTTCCAAAATTGGGGGTTTCACCATTTTAAACATATTTTGACTTCTAGAACTCGGTTTTGGGCGATTCCTTGAGGATGCAGGGTCGTGTGTGTGTGCCTAATGTTGATGGGCTTCGTGAGTTAATCCTTGAGGAGGCTCACAGTTCTCGGTATTCTATTCACCCGGGTGCTTCCAAGATGTACCAGGACCTGCGGCAACATTATTGGTGGAGGAGGATGAAGAAAGATATAGTTGCTTACGTGGCTCGGTGCTTGAATTGTTAGCAGGTGAAATATGAGCATAGAGACCCGGTGGTTTGTTTCAGCAAATGGAGATTCCTTAGTGGAAGTGGGAGAGTTTCACTATGGACTTTGTTGTTGGACTCCCACGGACTCAGAGGAAGTTCGACGCCATGTGGGTTATTGTGGATAAGCTGAATACGTCATCGCACTTTATTCCTGTGGCAGTTACATATTCCTCGAAGCAGTTGGCAGAGATTTATATTTGGGAGATCGTCCTTCTTCATGGTGTACCCGTGTCTATCATTCTGATCGAGGTATGCAGTTTACTTCACACTTTTGGAGGGTAGTACAACGTGAGTTGGGAACTTAGGTTGAGTTGAGCACATCATTCCATCCTCAGACGGACGGGCAGTCTGAGCGTACTATTCAGATCTTGGAGGATATGCTCCGCGCTTGTGTTATAGACTTCAGAGGATCGTGGGATTAGTTGTTGCCCCTTGCAGAGTTCGCCTACAATAACATCTACCAGTCCAGAATTCAGATGGCTCCCTATGAGGTATTATATGGTAGACGGTGTAGGTCGCCAGTTGGGTAGTTTGAGCCGGGGGATGCTCGGTTATTGGGTACAGATTTAGTAAAGGAGGCCTTGGACAAGTTTAAGATTATACAGGATCGGCTTCGCATACCTCAGTCCAGGAAAAAGAGTTATGCCGACCGCAGAGTTCGTGATGTGGCATTCATGGTCGGGGAGAGAGTGTTGCTTCGGGTGTCGCCCATGAAGGGTGTCATGCGACTTGGGAAGAAGGGCAAGTTGAGCCCTAGATATATCGAACCTTTTGAGATTCTTGATAGAGTGGGAGAGGTGGCTTATAGACTTGCGTTGCCTCAAGGATTATCATCAGTTCATCCAGTATTCCATGCTCCGGAGGTATCATGGTGACACATCCCACGTGTTAGATTTCAGCTCTGTCCAGTTGGACAATGATTTGACTTATGAGGAGGAGCCGCTAGCCATTCTAGACTGGCAGGTATGTCAGTTGAGGTCGAAGAGTTATCCATCAGTTCGAGTGCAGTGGAGAGGTCAGCCTGTTGAGGAAGCTACTTGGGATTCCGAGTCGTACATTCAGAGTAGATATCCCCACCTATTCGGAGTTCAGGTACTTTTCTATGTTCGTTCGAGAACGAACGTTTGTTTTAAAGGTGGAGATTGTGATGACCTAAGGGGTCATCTTGTGTTTTAGGACTTTATTACACACTCGTTAGCCTTAAAAATATTATATTTATTCTCCTTGATCTGCGTGCACAATCCGGGCGTAATTCCAGAAAACCTTTATGTGGAAATAGAAGAAATAATAATTTTTGGAATTTAAAAGTAATTTTTAGTTGACTTTGGTCAACATTTTGTGTAAACGAACCCGGACCCGTGTTCCGACAGTCCCGGTGGGTCCGTAATAAAATATGGTATCCAGGCGTATGCCCGAAATCGAGTTCCGAGATCCATAGCCCGAGAAATGAATTTTTGACAAAAATTGAGTTTCAGAAAAAATCTATGGTTTTAAAGTATGTGCTTAATGCTTGATTTTGATGGTATCAGGCCTGTATTTTGGTTTCGGAGCCTGGTACAGTTCCGTTATGATATCTAAACCATGTCTGTGGAATTTGGTGAGAAATGGAGTTTATATGACGTGATTCTGACCCTCGGTTGAGAAAATAGTAACTTTAAGTGTTCTTGAGAATTTCATTGATTTTGATGCTAACTCCATAGTTTTAGTGTTATTTTGGCAATTTGATCGCACAAGCAAGTCCGTATGATGTTTTTAGACTTGTGTGCATGTTCGTTTTAGAGCCCTGAGGGCTCGGGTGAGTTTTGGATAGGCTATGGGGTGTTTCGGACTTAGACATTTATGTTGTTCTACTGTTTCTGGTTCACAGGTAATTCGTGCTTCGCGATCACGAAGCCACTCTCGCGATCGTGAAGTGTAAACTAGACTGGAAGGAATTTTCTTCTTCGCGAACGCGAAGGACTGGATGCAAACGTGAAGCATTGGGGGTGGTTCCCTTCGCGAACGCGATCTGTCTCCCGCGAACGCGATAGGTTAAGGGACCTGGGGGAGGGGGTCATGCTCTTCTAGGCGAACGCGTCCATTGGGTCGCGAACGTGAAGGCTTGGGGGGAACTGCCTTACGCTAACACGTAGATAGCCTCGCGAATGCGAAGGCCTTAGGCCGCTGTGCATCGTGATCGCGACAGGCCTCTCGCGAACGCGATGGAGGCCTGTCCAATATTTTAAAACAGACTCCAAAGACAGGGTTTGTTCAAAATTACATATTTTCTTCACTAGAACTCAATATCGGGCGATTTTTGAAGTGGGAATTCAACATCAAATCATAGGTTCGTGTTCTTGAATTCATTCCTTTCAATTTCCATCAACACCTTAGCAAGTACGCTGTTAGGCGCCATCACGGTCCCGGTGGTGGAAATTCGGGTCGTGACATAAAGCATAAGGACAAACATCCTAAATATTGGACTGAATTTACCGCAATATATTTTCTTGCGCGAATAACTGTATGTTGCACTTTCAAGAGGGATATCAAGATCGACAACAATAGTTCTTGTTAAGGCAGAGCAACCAAAGCATTAGGAGGAAACATACACAAAAAAAAATATTATCCACAAAGAAGTGTTCTTTAAGACACCATCACATTAAATATTTTTAAATTATAATACATAATTATCTAACTAAAATGACAATATTGATCATTTGTGTAAGTTTTGATGATGTCCTTTTATTTTAAATTCATGTATTATGCTAATTTAATTATATATTTTTTTTTGACATTTAGATGATTGTCGTATTATTATACATTAAATTTCTCTTATTAATTAAATTTTATTGTTCCTTCATATAAATAAATGTTTAGATCACTATATGTCATTATTAATGTGCAAAGCACGTTCATAGATACTAGTACTAGTATAAATGGAGAGAGATATTAGAAATAAATGTAAATTGAAGAATAATTTTATAGACCACATTAAAAAGAAGTAGACCAAAAACAAAAAAAATGAATTTCATTGGAATGTCTGTGTAAATTTTTTCTAGGGACCACTAATTCTCAGATCTGTTAGAACATACTTGTCACGATCCAAATTTTCAACTCTCGAGATCGTGATGGCGCCTAACACCATACTTGGTAGGCAAGCAAATTTTAGAATTTAGCTAACCATATTCTTTTACAAATTTATTTAAACATGAGTAACAGTTAAAACGAATGCGAAATCTATTACTATTCAACAAATGATATCAACAATAATTAAGTGACGAAACGAAACCACGAAAATAATGCTAATACTGAACTACCCAAGATCTGGTGTCACAATTCACGAACTACTATAGAATACTATAAATATTTGGCTGAAAGAAAACATATGTCTGTTTTGAATGAAATAAAACAACAATATAATTAATAAAGGGAAGACTCCAGGAATCTGCAGACACCAGCAGATCTACCTCGTGTCTACGTGTGAATGCTCAACTACTGCTCAAAGAATCAGCTCTGACCGGAACCTGGCTCTGCACAAGAAGTGCAGAGTGCAGTATCAGTACAACCAACCCCATGTACTGGTAAGTGCCGAGCCTAACCTCGACAAAGTAAGTGCCGAGCCTAACCTCGACAAATACGTGAAACAATATTTAACCACAAGTTGACGAAAACAAGTGGACATGGAGGCATCAAAATCATGAAAACCATTAAGCCAGGAATCAAACAAATTGGGAACAGAGAAGGGATCATGTTCAACAGATAGTTCGGTGGTGCATAGATACTCGTCACCTCACCTATACACCACACACATGCAAATTCACGTAGCATTTAAGTTGGGGATTCCTATTCGCTCAATCCAAGGTTAAACCAAACACTTACCTCAATTTCACAAGCAATTCACTGCTCAAGCACAAGTTTTCCTTTAGAATTTGCCTCTAACCCGCTCGAATCTAATCACAATTGGTTCGATATCATTAATTATTTCTAAAGACATTAACTTTAATGAAAAATCATGGTTTTCTTATCAAAAGACAAAAATCGACCCGGACCCGCTTGGTCTAAACTCGAGGTTTGGACCAATACACATTTACCCATTCTTCCCCGAACTCGAATATACAATTGGTTTTGGAATCCGACCTCAATTCGAGGTAGAAATCCCGTCTAAAATCTGACTTAACAGGCTGCAGTTATCGCAATAATGCGATCAGGGGTTTGCAATTACAGCCTCTTTGAAATCCTGCTACCTTCGCATTTGCGACAGCTGGGGCCTTCGTAATTCCGTCCAAAGGTTTGCATTTGCGAGGTTGGCCTTCCCAGGACTTCTTTGCATTTGCGACAATATAGTCGTATTTCCCAGGCCGGCAGACTTCGCATTTGCAAAGCCTGATCTCGCAAATGCGAGATCAAAGGCCTGTGCAAAACACCAGATGCACAACTAAATTTTTCTTAAGTTGTAATCACTCCGTGGCCTATCCACAACTCATACGAGCCCTCGGGGCTCCAAACCAAACAAGCACGTAAGTCTAGAAACATCATACGAACTTGCTCGTACGATCAAATCATCAAAATAACATCCAGATCTACGAATTTAACCTCAAATTCATGATTTTCCTTAAGAACACTTCATTTTCGCAATTTCTCAACCGGACGTCCGAATCACGTCAAATAAATTCCGATTCTCACCAAATTTCACAGATTTGACTTACATGCCATAACAAACCTGTACCGGGCTCCGGAACCAAAATACGGGCCCGATACCAACGATTTCACACATTAGTTTATTTCTTTATTTACTTAATAATGTAGCAAAAATAATTTTCTTCAAAAATTGATTTCTAAGGCTAGGGACCTCGGAATTCCATTCCGGGCATACACGCAAGTCCCATATTTTACTGCGGACCTCTCGGAATCGTCGGAACACAGATTCGGGTCCGTTTACTTAAAATGTTGACCAAAGTCAACTAAAATCTAATTTAACTATCAAAATTGATTATTTCATATAGTTTTACATAAAAGCTTTCCGATTTCGCGCCCGGATTATACACGCAAATCGAGGTAATTAAAAATTAATCTTTTTAAGACTAATGAGACCAAAATAGGGTTTTAATTCATAAGATGACCCTTTGGATCATCACAATACTTTAGTAATGCTACTCCAGTACTTGGCTTTAAAAGAATTAGTCTACAAGAAAATTCAGAAATTTTTGTCTCAAGTATATTCATAACGGACATCATATTTGGTTCAAATCTTATTTCATCAAAGGAACCTTAATCAACGCGCACTAACTATGTTTTTATCGATTTTGAGGAATATCGTTGCTCTTCTCTCGTAGAGAGAAAGAAACTCACACGCATCGATTGCTAAATCACCATCGAATCCCGAATTTTTTTTTTGTCATGACAAACACCTCGACCAACCACATGCGTTGGCTCCTCTCTATCCACGCATCTGCAATCTGCTCGATATTTGCAGCAATGACACTCATCATATTGATCAAAGTGTTCTCATTGTACCTTCTCTTTAAGGGCTGCTCTGAGTGTTACGATGAAGAATTGTTGTTAAAGATGGCATTCAACTAATCAAAGTTCTCAATGTGTTGACCCCTCGTGAATCAAGATATGGCTGAGAAACAGATAAAAATTTCTCAGCTTAAGTAGGTTGCTAATATAAATGGTAACAATAAAACTTAAGATAAACTTCCATTAGTAATGAGCATTTTTTCAAATACGAATTTATACTCACAAAGAAAAAAAAAATAAGTGAGCAATTACTCTTTGATCTGTTGAATTTAAGTTGCACTCTAAATACATGCTAATGCTCAAAACTAAAGTCATCACGTTGAGATTCTACAGGTCAAACATCATAGGGAATTTGAATCATTTACAATAATGTAGCTAATAGATATCAATTCAATGTAACAGATTCAAGGTCTCAAATATTATAAGGCAAGCCAAAAAGGGGAAAGAGAGAGGAATGACAGTAAGGTAAATATGCAAGGATGGATATAGTTAAGAGCATATATTTTTATGGAATGACGATTCACTTAAGGCAGATACTCCAGGGCTACTGGATCGAGAAACAAAAAAAATGAAGTAATAGAGCCTTTCTTCTGATCCATGACAGGGAGTGTCTATTACAAAAAGAGAATGATGAGTCAATAAATCAAAAGTTGAATGTATATTGCATACTAAATTTAGTGGAAGCATTCATATATATAGGCTGTTGTGCATCGCGATCGCGACAGGCCTCTCGCGAACGCGATGAAGGCGTGTCCAGTGTTTTAAAACAGATTCTAAAGACGGTATTTGTTCAAAATTTCATATTTTCTTCACTAGAACTCAACCTTGGGCGATTTTTGAAGTGAGAATTAAACATCAAATCGTAGGTTCGTGTTCTCGAATTCATTCCTTTCAATTTCCATCAACACCTAGCAAGTACGTTGTTAGGCACCATCACGGTCCCGGCGGTGGGAATTCGGGTCGTGACATAAAGCATAAGGACAAACATCCTAAATATTGGACTGTATTTACCACAATATGTTTTCTTGCGCGAACAACTGTATGTTGCACTTTCAAGAGGGATATCAAGGTCGACAACAATAGTTCTTGTTAAGGCAGAGCAACCAAAGCATTAGGAGGAAACATACACAAAAAAAATATTATCCACAAAGAAGTGTTCTTTAAGACACCATCACATTAAATCTTTTTAAATTATAATACATAATTATCTAACTAAAATGACAATATTGATCATTTGTCTAAGTTTTGATGATGTCCTTTTATTTTAAATTCATGTATTATGCTAATGTAATTATATATTTTTTTCGACATTTAGATGATTGTCATATTATTATACATAAAATTTCTCTTATTAATTAAATTTTATTGTTCCTCCATATAAATAAATGTGTAGATCACTATATGTCATTATTAACGTGCAAAGCACGTTCATAGATACTCGTACTAGTATAAGTGGGGAGAGATATTGGAAATAGATGTAAATTGAAGAATAATTTTATAGACCACATTAAAAATAAATAGACCAAAAACAAAATAATGAATTTCATTGGAATGTCTGTCAAATTTTTTTTCTAGGGACCGCTAATCCTCAGAGCTATTAAAACATACTTGTCACGACCCAAATTCCCAACCTCGGGATCGTGATGACGCCTAACACCATACTTACTAGGAAAGCCAATGTTAGAATTTAGCTAACTATATTCTTTTACAAATTTATTTAAACATGAGTAACAGTTAAAACGAATGCGAAATCTATTACTATTCAATAAATGATATCAATAATAATTAAGTGATGAAATGAAACCACAAAACTAATGCTAATACTGAACTACCCAGGATCTGGTGTCACAATTCACGAACTACTAAAGAATTTTATAAATATTTGGCTGAAAGAAAACATATGTCTGTTCTGAATGAAATAAAACAGCAATATAATTAATAAAGGGAATACTCCAGGAATCTGCAGACACCAGCAGATCTACCTCGTGTCTCCGTGTGAATGCTCAACTACTGCTCAAAGAATCAGCTCTGACCGGAACCTGGATCTGCACAAAAAGTGCAGAGTGTAGTATCAGTACAACCAACCCCATGTACTGGTAAGTGCCGAGCCTAACCTCGATAAAGTAGTGACGAGGCTACGGCGGGGCATTTATAACATAACCTGGATACAATGTATATTAAACCAAGAAGAGAATAATAACAATTAAACAGTACTTGCAACAAATAAACAAAATAACTCGGTTAACTTTTCCAAATCTCAGCTTTAACCAATCCTCACAAAAATCTCCAAATTTCAATTTAAAATAACTGTAAGTGCAGAATATGTAATGACAACAATAAAATAGTGAGTATTCCAGTCTTTATGTTTAAAATCAGTAAAACATGAATATCCTCCCTTATTGCTCCTTGTTGCGGCGCGCAACCCGTTCCCACATGTCCACCCTTATTCCTCCCTATATTTATCACCCTTATTTCTCTTGTTGCGGCGTGCAACCCGATCCCGCATGTCCTGCCTTATTTCTCCTCGTTGCGGCGTGCAACCCGCTCCCACCAGAAAATCACATCTCTTTATTTATAAAAAGATTTCACAACTTAGGCCAAAGCCTTTCACAATATTTATGTCTCAACAATTGTAAGCAGAAAGCTGTACTATTCATGAACTTCATCAATAATCATTTCACAATGAAACCAACCGTGTGTATCGTAAAACACTATCAACCAGCTCAACCTTTTTTATACCACAATGATGCCAAGGGATCAACTAACACTTCCAAATACGTGAAAAAATATTTAACAACAAGTTGACAAAAACAAGTGGACATGGAGGCATCAAAATCATGAAAACCATTAAGCCAGGAATCAAACAGATTGGGAACAGGGAAGGGATCATGTTCAACAGATAGTTTGGTGGTGCATAGATACTCGTCACCTCACCTATACACCACACACATGCAAATTCACATAGCATTTAAGTTGGGGATTCCTATTCGCTCAATCCAAGGTTAAACCAAACACTTACCTTAATTTCACAAGCAATTCACTGCTTAAGCACAAGTTTTCCTTTAGAATTTGCCTCTAACCCGCTCGAATCTAATCACAATTGGTTCGATATCATTAATTATTTCTAAAGACATGAACTTTAATGAAAAATCATGGTTTTCCTATCAAAAGACAAAAATCGACCAGGGCCCGCTTGGTCTAAACTCAAGGTTTGGATCAATACCCATTTACCCATTCTTCCCCGAGTCCGAATATACAGTTGGTTTTTGAATCCGACCTCAATTCGAGATCTAAATTTCCAAATTTAGAAATTTCAAAGTTCTACCCAAAAACTCTAGATTTTATGATGAAATGTTGCAAAAAGTTATTAAGGATTGAAAGGAGTTAGTTAGAAATCACTTACCAATGATTTGGAGAAGTTTGGGTCTTTGGAAAATCGTCTATAGAGGTTTAGGGTTTGAGAGAATTGAAAAATAGGTGGAAATGCCTTCTAAAATATGACTTAACAAGCTGCCGTTATCGCAATTGTGATCAGGGGTTCGCAATTGCGGCCCCTTTGAAATCCTGCTACCTTCGCATTTGCGACATCTAGGGCCTTCGCAATTCCAGCCAAAGGTTTGCATTTGCGAGGTTGGCCTTCTCAGGACTTCTTCGTATTTGCGACAATATAGTCGCATTTCCCAGGCCGACAGACTTCGCTTTTGCAAAGCCTGATCTCGCAAATGCGAGATCAAAGGCCTGTGCAAAACACCAGATGCACAACTGAATTTTTTCTTAAGTTCTAATCACTCCGTGGCCTATCCAAAACTCATACGAACCCTCGGGGCTCCAAACCAAACATGCACGCAAGTCTAAAAATATCATACGAACTTGATCGTACGATCAAATTATCAAAATAATATCAAGATCTACGAATTTAACCTCAAACTCATGATTTTCCTCAAGAACACTTCATTTTCACAATTTCTCAACCGGACGTCCGAATCACGTCAAATAAATTCCGGTTCTCACCAAATTTCACAGATATGACTTACATGCCATAACAAACCTATACCAAGCTTCGGAACCAAAATACGGGCCCGATACCAACAATTTTGCACATTAGTTTATTTCTTTATTTCCTTAATAATTCAACAAAAATAATTTTCTTCAAAATATGATTTCTAAGGCTAGGGACCTCAGAATTTCATTCCGGGCATACGCCCAAGTCTCATATTTTACTGCTGACCTCTCGGGATTGTCGGAACACAGATCCGGGTCCGTTTACTCAAAATGTTGACCAAAGTCAACTAAAATCAAATTTAACTCTCAAAATTGATTATTTCATATATTTTTACATAAAAGCTTTCCGATTTCGCGTCCGGATTGCGCACCCAAATTGAGGTAATTAAAAATTAATCTTTTTAAGACTAATGAACCCAAAATAGAGTTTTAATTCATAAGATGACCCTTTGGTTCATCACAATACTTTAGTAATGCTACACCAATACTTGGCTTTAAAAGAATTAGTCTACAAGAAAATTCAAAAATTTTTGTCTCAAGTATATTCATAATGTACATCATAGTTGGTTCAAATCTTATTTCATCAAACGAATCTTAATCAACGTGCACTAACTATGTTTTTATTGATTTTGGGGAATATCTTTGCTCTTCTCTCATAGAGAGAAAGAAACTCACATGCATCGCTTGCTAAATCATCATCGAATCCCGAATTTTTTTTGGTCATAACAAACACCTCGACCAACCACATGCGTTGGCTCCTCTCTATCCACGCATCTACAATCTGCTCGATATTTGCAGCAATGACACTCATCATTTGATCAAATTGTTCTCATTGTACCTTCTCTTTAAGGGCTGGTCTGAGTGCTACGATGAAGAATTGTTGTTAAAGATGGCATTCAACTGATCAATAAAGCCTTTCTTCTGATCCATGACAAGGAGTGTCATGTCCAAAGCTGCAGAGTATTAAAAAAAGAGAACGATGAGTCAATAAAACAAAAGTTGAATGTATATTGCATACTAAATTTAGTGGTTATATATATATGTATATATATATATATATATATATATATATATATATATATATATATATATATATATATATATATATATATATATATATATATATATATATATATATATATATATATGTATATATGTATATGTACACACACATAAGTGGGCAATAGAAAAGTGAGGACACCTCTCTTAAGCCAAGAAACACATTTATCTTTTTTCTCCTTTTTTGGGGTTTTCATAATTTTTTCATTTATTTTATATTAAAAATTCTATCTTCATAACTCATACCTCTTTATCTTCATAACCTATATTTTTAATAATCTCAATAACTCTCATGCCTTTCATATTCATAACCTCTAAATATTTAATGTGTAAGTTTATGACTATTTATCATATGTTCCTCCATATGTACCTATATAAGGACTTCTATGTTTTGAACAAATATTATTGATACTAATTTTATATTTTGCTTATAATAGTTTGAGCTATCTCTATGTCAAAGATTGTAGTGGAAAACAAAAATTAGACTAAGATATACTATAATTTCTATTCTTTATTTTTTGTTCAAGGTAATTGCACGAAGATATTCCATACATGTGTGAATCTTAAGAAGAATGTTTAAGAGGAAGTGTCAAATAATAAGGTGAAGATCGAAATAAAGCGTATTTCACAATTCTCATTAATGGCATTTGATTTTGTCATCTTTAGTTTTATGTTATATAAGTTGAAGTAGTGATTTTTCAAATAATACATAGAGATTTTGATATATGTTTTTTGTTGTATATATTTATACTCTACAATTGCAATAATTTTGAGTCGTGATTTTATCCGATGTCAAAGTGAGATTTTAATGTCTTTTTCTTTTCCTATTATATATAGATTTATCATTTTTATAAATATATTTTCCTATATATTCTTAATTCTTTTTCCTCTATTTCTTTTCTTCAATGAACTTTTTTGAATTAGACATTGATAATTTGTAGATAACTTTAAGTTAACATATAATGTAATTTCCACTCGATCACCAACTCGCATTGTCATTTTTCCTTCACACACATCAATGATGGCCCGGCCCGTGGCTAAAAATGGACGCCCCAAAATAAATGGGACTTCCTGATC
>ML338415.1:0-15166 GCA_005239505.1 Nicotiana paniculata
CTTCTGAAAGTTTTCAGGTTTGACATATAATACTTAGTTATATATTTTCATTTTCATACTATGATCAATTGTTTGAGATTTATTTATAACATTACAATCTAATATTATTACACAAATATAGGAGAGAAGCCAGAACGCAACAAATAGAGCTAAGCTAAAGATGCTTCATCACATTGGTAGCACGTCAATTAGAGAAATTATTTATCAAAAGGTGCTATCATCAAATCTCAATTCTTTTATTTGAATATTGACAGACACTATTTGACATGGTTTACTTTGATGTGAAGGGCGGAAAAGATGGCAAACCACCAGATTTGGCAACTATTTTCTTTGAGACTCGCAAGAAGAATAATACACTTGTTGAATTTGAAACAATTGAGAAACATGTGCGTTTGGTTAATTGAACATCTACCTTACTTTTAGTTAGCATGTGTTCTGACAATCTCTTCATATACCTTTCTAGGCTCAAATCAAAGAATTGGTTATATATGAACCGTCTCTTCCGAGCATAGAGATCGTAGAAAAATGCTTTGGACCTCAAACTCGTAGCCATGTATTTGGTTATGGAGGTGGAGTAAAAGCAAAAGACTTGAAAGGTGGCGCTTCTTCAAAGGCTGAACTAATATCTGAGTTACATTCAACTCGAGAGGAAAACAAATCTTTGAAGGATCGTGTGTCTACATTAGAAGGTGAGATGAAAGAACTGAAGCAACTAGTATTGGCTCAACAGTCCAATGTCCATCCTCCGACATCGACCGTTTCAGGATAATGACCATCCGACTAACATACCAAGTTAGTAACTACTTACTCGGAATATTGGTTCATTTTGTTGATTGTGCATTTGCTGCTTTCTACATGTTCCAGTTCTATTGTCGCATTCGACACCTATCTAGTTGCAGTAATTTTCCTTGAATATCAAAGTCTGCTTTGTGATGGATTCTTGGGACCTTTTCTGATCTTTAAAAGAGCAGCTTTTAAACTTTCAATACAACTAGTCTGCACATAAGAAAATTCATCTAAATATCTATATAACTTTAAGAACTAGTCTGCAGATTTTCAGGACAAGTTTGGGATCTGTTTCTAAATATTTGTGGTGTTTCATGGGTGATGCCAAAGTCCGTGCATATGCTTCTTTCCTACAAGTTCCTTGAGCATGTACAACTTTGTTTTCAAGTGTCAGGTCATGGAATTAACATGGTTCCTCATTCCTCATGACATAATATACTCTTAGTTTTTGGCATAGGCTAGAAAGCAGGGCACACTTAGTGCTTCGGAAAATAGTAGAAGTTCAGCAGTCTAAACACAAATATTTGCAAATGTTGTTTCGGAAAACTCCAGAAGTGAGTAATATTTCAAATGAGCAGCAATCTGGTATAATTTGTACATTAACTCCTGCATGATATCCTTCTATAAAAGATCAAAAATGACCTGTAAACGGGAGTTGTGGTGTGTATTTATCCACTGTCAACCATATTCAAAGCTCTAACACAACTTACACTAAGTAACTAACACTAGAGATCATAACAGGTGGTTGCTTTCATATGCAGACACTTGATCAGGTCATGGAATCAACATATTAGCATGCTTTGAGGGGTAAAAAGAACATATTTCTAGAACTAGAAATAGATGTTTGCATAACCTTTACTTTTGGTATAAAAGCAATCCGCTAGTAGAAAACCTTCATCAGTATATGAATTTTTCTGGATTTATTAGGAAGAAGGATGTAGTAGTTTGCTTCTTTTTGGCTTCTGTCTTAATGATGTACTAGTTTTGAATCAAGTTCAGTCTTAAACAAGTATTGAATTAAGTTTAGCCTTAAAATCATTGGAATAGGCACTCATTCTACTGACTTCCAGCTGTTTGTGTTTAGCAGTAGTTTTATATTGTTGTCATACATATGTCACGTTAATGAGTTTCATAAAGCTATTTTAGGGACTGCATTTTTCCTTTATAAATGTATGCTTGTGGTTATATACCTAACTGAAGAGAATGCATATTTGGACAAGATTCATACTAAGCTACAACATATACCACCGTGTTAATCAGTTAAACAAGTTCAGTAGACTGATAAGAAATCAGTCAAATAAAGACTTAGGAAAACTATACTTATTGTTCTTATTATCAAAAAAATATTATTTTTAACCCACTTATGTTTGTTGTAATGCAGCCTCTTTTACAGTGATGGTTTATGTTTCTAATTTGGGCACTTATTCAGGTAAAGGTTAAATAATTATCCCAATAAATTAATTAATTTTCTGGTTGCTTTTTATTTATTTTCTTGACAATAATTGTTTGCATCATTTTTCCAGGTTTTGGAGAGTATAACTTACAAGTCAAGATGCAGCTTTTGGAGACACACATATATATATATATATATATATATATATATATATATATATATATATATATATATATATATATATATATATATATAGAAGATGACTATCATTTTGCTAGGATATTGTTACAAAAAATACAATTATATTTCTAATCTAGGGATTTTAATTAGGTGTTTTTGCTATGGGATTTTGTAGAAGTTATTGTGACTTACATCATGGCTATATATATATATATATATATTTATATATCTTGCCATTAACAAGAAGTTACTCAATTTTTGTATTTATATTATTTTTTGTGCCAATGATTTTTAGAAAATTTGATTAATATTGAGATTTATTGATACAAACTTTAGGGACCAGCAGTAATGTTTTTATGGACCGGAGTGCTTGTCCTTAAAATATTTTTTTTGACAACTTTAATGCCCACTTAGTTAATCATTAAGGACCAGAAAATAGTCCCTAAATCAATTAAGGACCAGATAATGATTGATTTATGTTGTTATTTTCATTTCATCATGGACCGGAAATTTGGTCCTCAAAAATCTTTTAGAGACCAGAAATGCACTGGTCGCGGAAACCCTTTAGGGACCAGTTTAAATGACCCGTCGCTATTTTTAGTGGTGAAGCCTACAACGACGGGTCGCAACCAGGTGAACCTGGTCACTATTTATCTTTAGGGACCGGAATATGATTTTTAGGGACAATTTTTCTTATCGCTAATAGCCGTTTTTCTTGTAGTGTTACGTGCTCACCAGAAACAGTCATGACAACATAATTTCGTAAGTGTAAAACATCCCGTAACCTACCCAAAACTCACCCGAGCCCTCAAGGCTCCAAACTAAACATGCACGCAAGTCTAAAAACATCATACGGACTTGGTCGTGCGATCAAATCCTGAATTTAACATCTAAAACTATGAATTTAACCTCAAAACTCATCATTTTTCTCAAGAACATTTCAATTTCTCTATTTCTCAACCGGACGTTCGAATCACGTCAAATCAACTCCAATTCTCACCAAATTTCACATATAGTACTTAAATATTATAACAAATCTGTATCGGGCTCCGGAACAAAATACGAGCCCGATACCAATGGTTTCAAATATTAATTCATTTCTTCATTTCATTAAAAATCCAGCAAAATAATTTTCTTTAAAAATTAATATCTAAAGCTAGGGACCTCGAAATTCAATTACGGGCATACGTCCAAATCCCATATTTTACTGCAGACCTCCGGGGATCGTCGGAACACAGATACGGGTCCATTTACTCAAAATGTTGAACAAAGTCAACTAAAACCAAAATTTAGCTCTAGAAATTACTATTTCTCATATTTTCACATAAAAGCTTTATGGATTCACGCCCGGACTGCGCACACAAATTGAGATAATTAAAATTAGTCTTTTTATGGCTAATAAGCATGGAATGAAGTCTTAATTCACAAAATGACCCATTGGGTCATCATACCTTATTCTCCTCCATATGCACCACTATGAAGTCTACATGAAATACAAACTTATTCACCCGCACCAAAACATCTTCTACTATCCCCTGGGGTGTTATCATCGTTTGGTCTGCCAGCTGCAAAGATATAGGGACCGACCATATCTCTCCAATCTCGTTCTCCAGTTTCTTGTAAATAGAAAATGGCCTTAGATTAATTGAGGCACCAAAACCGCATAAATATTTATCAAAATTAAGAGTTCCTAAAGAGAACGGTATCATAAAACTCCCCGGATATCCACACTTGTATGGGAGTTTATTTTGTAAAATTGCACTGCAATGCTCTGTGAGCTTGACCACTGAGGTCTTCTATCTTCTTCTTCTTTGTCAGGATCTCCTTCAAGAACTTTGCATAAGTTGGCATTTGTGAGAGCACTTATGTGAATGTCAAGTTTACATTAACCTGTCTCAGCATATATAGAAATCTCTCAAACTGCTTGTCCATCTTTTCTCTATAGAGCCTTTGGGAAAAGATAGAGCAGGTATGTGCTTGCTCACATCATCATATTCCTCCCTTCTTGAAGTTTCCTCCTTCTTTTTCTCTACCCCCTTCTTGCCTTTCTTCTTCTCAATATTTTTATCATCTTCAATTTTTATCCCCTTCCCACCTTCTTCTTAAGGCGCATCTTCCTTGTGAATTGGAGTGGGATCTTTCAACACTTGTCCGCTTCTCAAGGTCACATCATTTTGCCATTTCTCTCGGATTATTTTCAGTATCAGCTGGCAGAGTACCTGGGATTCTCTCAGATAATATAGTTGCAATTTGTCCCACTTGTCTCTCCAAGTTACGCAAACTTATCCCAAGTTCTTTAATAACTGCACCATGAGCATCTAATCTCTCATCAGCCTTGACAATGAACGAATTCATCTGATCTTCTAACCCAGACTAAATTAGGTGTTGATGCTGAAACTACGGCCTTGGCTGATTCCCAAAACCATGAGCTCCTTGAAATCTGGAGTTATTTTGTTTCCATGCACTTATTATTCCCCCAGGTGAACTCCATGAAAAACTAGGGTGCTGTTGACCCATTGCGTTGAAGTTATAATTACCCAAAACATTATCTTCCCCAGGTAAGGCTTGACACTTATGAGTAGGGTGTCCTCTTCCATATATGTCACATGCTGCATGAGGCTCATTATGTATCAAAGCTAAGGTCAGCTTCCTTATTTCCTTTGCCATGGCATCGAGCTGTACCTATACAAATGTGTTAGCATCAACCCGGTGAACACTAGTTGATCTTGTTATTTATCTATGTCAATACCACACAAGAGGGGGGTGATTTATGTGGTGACCAATTTTCACGTGCAGTAGTTATAGAATGACCAGGTTCTTGTATGTGTTCCAACTCCTACAGTTTGCGGAATAATAATTGCAGAAAATAAAAGAACACATTAATTTTACGTGGAAAATACCTGGCTCAAAAGGTGAAAAAACCACACCCTACTTCCCAGTAGGATTTTCCCAAACTCTTCACTAAATCAATGAGACAAACAAAATTTACAAAATAAACTCTTTTGTAAAACTAAGGATTAACTCTAACCCTTTGTGGAAAACTAGGCTCTAGCTATTTGCGACAACCTTCAAGTTAACTCTAACTTGAATACTCAGTACCTATTACAAATGCTTCTAGATAAAGCTGAAAGATACACTTTGTAATCACCTACTACAAATAAACTAGACTAAAAGACAACAGATGCAACTGGTTCTTCTAGCTGGTTCAAGTAGCTTCAGAATCGCACAAGAAATTCTCACACGAAATGCTTACAAAATTGCTTTGGTAATTTTGTTCTCAATTCTTTTTTTGCTTCTATATTTGTGCGTACCTGTTCAATAAGAACTGTTGACAATATATAGGATCAGTAGAAAAGGAGATATACTAGAATTCGGATGCAACTCTTCAAATTCGGATGCAACACTTCCTTGTGGAAGAGCTCTAGTTGATCTCAACTCCCTATATCCTCTTCTATCTTGATTCTGTCCTTACTGAATAAGGAGTCCATCTCCCTATCAATTTGCAACTTTTTCGACCAGGAGATATATCTTCAGATCACTGATTGTGCTTATCTCCTGTTTGCGATCACCTCACGTGCCATTAACTCTGCATGTCTATGTCTCCATTGATGGACCTCGTTAAACTCTGAGTTCATTTGTCAATCTTCTAAACCATTCAACTTCTTGATCCAACAAATTCTCCCTTTCTGATGATGTCAAACTCTATGCTTAGGCCTGTAATCATTTTAAACAACATTGACACTTTTTATAGTATTGAGCATTTATCATAAAGAACCAGGTTCATTAGGTTATAAATATCACAATTTTCAAAATAGCACATTCTTCCCTCTTTTGGCATCATCAAAAAGTTGCAAAGTGTTAGAATTACCAGATTTATAATAATTACTCATGGCCACTGAGGCAACTGCAAGTGCAAACACGTATTAATCATCAATAGTAAACCAAGGTTGTAAACTATCAAAGAAAGTGAGACAAAATTGGTAAGAGAAAAAACAACACAATTCATTGAGAAAAGCATAGTTCAAGTACTAAACACATAAAGAACGAAAAGCAGTTACAATCATGAGCAAAATATAGCAAAAAAAAATCCCGAACTGGGTCATAGAGGGGTGAGGGACGACAACGGACACCTAAGGCTGGGACAGGGTGGAGGTTGGGTTCTTTTCTTGGAGAAGAGAGAGAATTTGTTGAAGAATCCATGCATTCTTCTCCTTTTCATTTGCCAGTTCAGATCTGATACCATCTTGCTCAGCCTCAACCTCTGCAAGGCGGGTCTTCAGGCGAAGGATTTCAGCATCCTTAACCCCACCTTCATGCACAAGCGCCATGACCTTGCTATTCACATGCATTTTCCTTGATGAACCAGGTTCATTGTCAGGAACATGCACATCATAGTCGCATGTCAGAAGCGTGTTCTTCCCAAAATGGTCCTTGACAATGGCCATTTCTTCTTTCTTCACGGGCACTTTGAAGTGAGCCAGCACAGTCGTTAGGATGAACCTATATGGGATAGCATGAGCCTTGGATCCATTTACCACCCTGTCCAGCAACTGAATAATAAAAGAGGGCCAGTTGATTTTCCTTCCACTGTCCAGGAACTCCATGAGAGTTAAATACATATAGTTTGCTATGTGCCTCCTCTCTTGCCTAGAAAATATGCATTTATTGACAAACTCAAAAACCACTTTGTGTTGAGGTGTCATCTCGCTTTTGAACACAACCCTTGGTTCCATTTCTTCAGCATTATCACTGAACCTCTTGGTGATTTGTAGTGTAGAAGGAAGGTCATCCAAGCTGGGCTATCGCTGCCTTGTATAATCATCATATCCCTCAGCGGGAATCCCAAGAATCTCACCCAGATCCTTGGCATTAAAGGAGATCTTAACCCCCTTTACCTGACTGGATACCCTGCCATCCTTGACTTCTGCATTTTCCATGAACTCGACAATCTCACTCCTGGCCAACTTGCCTTCAAGTTGAAGGACCATGTCTTTCCAGCCCTGTACGTCCAGAGGTTCCACAAGGTAAATCATGTCGGATTCTTCAAGATCCTTCAGCAACCTTCCATTTAGTATCGTGCGCTTCCCAAATTTTGTCAATTTGTCTGTCTCTCCACCAGATTCCTATGCTTCTTAACCACTCCAGTCATCATCATCAACCTAAGCCTTCTTTGATTTCTTTGTGGACCTAGTCCTCCTAGCAACAATCGAGGGTGTAGCAGACACAGATGCTGACTTCTTGGAAGAAGTCTTGGCCTTCTTTGGTTTGGGTGTCTCAAACTCAACTTCTTCCATTGGTTCCTCTTGATGGACCAGGTCCATCTCCTCAACATCAACAGCCTTTGCAGGCTCAAACACTTTTGCCTTCCCCTTTTCAGCTTTCTTTCTCCTACTCTCCCTCAAAGCTTTCTACAACTCCTCTTCACTTTGCCTAATTGCACTCCTTGTAGTGCGACCTCTAGGAATGAAGGCATCAACAGAGGGAGTGTCTTTTCTCTTCTTTCTTTCCACTGGAGGAGCAGCTTTCTTAGTCTTGGGTGTCTTATTCTTTTTGGGTTTATAGCTCTTCCTTAACTTTCTCATAAGATCAGCCAAAGTTTCTTCAATGGATGAACCAGGTTCATCGGTTGCATGTTGAAGATTTTCCAGCCCCTTTGCAGCCCTCTAGAATTTCTTCCCCCTAAATCCTTGGCACCTTCTTCAACAACTAATGGGACAGTCCCACAAATTGCCAGTGGAGTACCTCCTTCCCCTGTTCCCCTCACAGTACTTCTTTCTCCCTCACTCTCAAAGTTATTTTTACCGCCTCTTCTTCTCCTATCAGGGATCTCCATATCCACTACAGGCCTAATTAAAACAAACCTATTTTCAAAAGTGGCTGGCTCATACCCAATTTTAGATGTTACCTATTCAGAATCAGACGAACCAGTTGATTCCCCCTCATTGGCGAACTTGAAAGAGTCATTGGAATTCTCATATTCTTGGGCCTGGCTAGCTTGAATCTTCGCGTTCAATTTCCTAGCTAGAGATCCAGAGGCCACAGTCTTTCTGGCGAGCATTTTCACACGCCTTCTCCTGGGTTCTGAATTGGGGCTTGGTTGTACAATTGATTGAGATGGGGTGAAACCAGTATCTTCAAGCGTGATACTGTAGTCAGGTGTGGTTGAGGAGGATGGAGTAGGAGGTAGAGTGTTAGCCATGGTAATGATTTTTATTAAAGAAAATCAGGATCAAGGTGTTTGAGTGGAAAGTTGAAAGGGTTTCGACGGTTATGGCTTTAGGAAAAAGGTGAAGGATTAGAGAAGTGATGGAGTTTTAAAGGCTTGGTTAATAAATACACAATGGATGTAATTTTGGTCAAGTGGGAGTCTAATCGGTTCAGGAGTGTCAGATGATAAGTGACAATTATGACTCCCCTACAATCTAGGCTATTTTAGTTTGATTTGACTCTTTGGAACTGGTTCGAATTTGGGATATGTAGTAGATTTTGTAAAGGCTTATTATATATAGAGTCTTGCTCATGAGTAACTATTGATATTTCAATATGTGTATAGTGATGAGCACATAGCTTGTCTGTCAGATGAACCAGCAACGATGAACTAGGTTCATCTTGTTAGAATCTCTTAATTAAGCCTCAATTTACAAAAATAGAAAAACATCATTAGTAACCAAGGAGTCATATTAACACACGACAAGAGGGTATGCCTTTTAAGGCATGAGACTGAGCAACGATTATTCTGATTATTTACACCTTTCAGAATTCCTAGCCAAAATAAGTTTTTTTTTTCATTTTGTAATTGGTTCCATTAGGTGATCTTAATCGTCCCTAAATCTAACATGTTTCTCTCAAAATTCTCTCTACTTAGTGCCTTGGTAAAGATGTCAGCAATTTGTTTGTCAGTAGCACAAAATTCAATAGAGGTCATTCCCTTCTCATAGTTGTCTCTTAGGAAATAGTGTCTAACATCTATGTGCTTTATTCTTTTCTGGCGGACGGGGTTCTTTGTCATACTGATAGCACTAGTGTTATCACAGAATATAGGAATGCATCCAACCTCTATGCCAAAATCCATTGGTTTTTGCTTAATCCATAGTAACTGAGCACAACATGAGGCTATAGCCACGTACTCAGCCTCAATAGTAGATTGAGCTACTGAATTCTGTTTCTTAGTGGCCCAAGACACAAGACATGAGCCCAAAAATTATGCCATACCTAAGGTGCTCTTTCTATCTACCAAAAGCCTGCATAGTCTGCATCATATCCCAAAAGATCAAAATTACTACCTTTAGGATACCAAAGATAGAGGTTTGTGGTGCCTTTAAGGTATCTCAAGATTCTCTTCACTGCAGTTAAGTGTGATTCCTTTAGACTAGCCTGAAATCTTGCACAAAGCCCTACGCTGAAGACAATATCAGGTCTACTAGAAGTAAGATACAACAATGAACCAATCATTCCTCTATACAACTTTTGATCGATAGATGAACCAGGTTCATCTACATCTAGTTTTGTGGTTGTTGCAATAGGAATGTCAATTTCCTTTGAGTCTTCCATTTTAAATCTTTTAAGCAATTCTTTCAAATATTTTCACTGATGGATCATAGTTCCATTTGAATTTTGTTTAATTTGTAAGCGTAAAAAGAAGTTAAGCTCACCCATCATGCTCATTTCAAATTCACTCCCCATTAGTTTAGCAAATTCTTTACTTAGATTTTTAGAAATTTCCCCAAAGATTATGTCATCTACATATATATGCACTACCAAGAGATCTTTACCTTTTTCCTTCAAGAATAAGGTGCTATCAATTTTACCTCTCTTGTAGTCATGTTCCAGAAGGAATTTTGAAAGCCTTTCATGCCATGCCCTTGGAGCTTGCTTGAGTCCATAAAGTGCTTTGTCAAGCTTGTACACATGATCAGTATTCTCCTTGTTTTCAAACCTCGGAGGCTACTTTACAAACACTTCTTCCTTGAGATAGCCATTCAGGAAGGCACTCTTGACATCCATCTGGTGAAGGGTGAATTCCATGTAAGCAACAAAGGCTACGAGGAGCCTAATTGTTTCCAACCTTGCCACAACAAAGGTTTCATCATAGTCTATTCCTTCCTCCTGACTGTATCATTGAACCACCAATCTTGCCTTGTTTCTTGTAACTGTTCCATCTTCATCAAGTTTGTTTCTGAATACCCACTTTGTGCCAATCACTGATGTATCAAAGGGTTTGGGTACCAGATGCCAAACTTGACTCCTTTCAAATTGGTCGAGTTCTTCTTGTATTGCATTTACCCAATCTGCATCTTGCAAAGCTTCAGCAATATTTTTAGGTTCAATCAAGGATAGAAAAGCATCAAACGGACACAGATTTTTCAAAGAGGATCTAGTTCTGATTCCAGATGTTGGATCAATCATAATGTTCTCCATGGGGTATGAGATTTGATATTTGTGTGGTTTTACAACCAACTGGGTATTACTTGAAGATCCTACAGTGTCTTGTTGCTTAGGAAAATGATCAGGGACAGGTTCCAATGAGGTTTGGAAATTATTTTGTTGCTCAGTTCCCCTTGGCATGTTGCCTGGGATGGATGAACCTGTTCCATCACCCGTTCCTTCCTCCAGTGTAGCTCCAGTTTGGTCTGAGTTTCTGACCAGCCTAATTTCTTCATCTACATGTTCCTACCTCTCGTGGCATGTCCTCTCTTCTGGAACCTCGACCTCAACCCCTAGTTGGCTGAGGGGGTGGGGGTACACCTGGTGCATAAATCATAGCTCGGGAACCCTAATACTGAGAACCACTAGAAGCTCGGGGGCAAAACCTAGAAATTTGCCCCATCCCACCGCAAGTGTAACAAGATTCCGCTGCTGAGAATCCTAACCCTGAAACTGTCCCTGTCGACCAGAATAACCACCCTGGAAGCTCTGAAGCGGCGGTGCACTGATAGGAGCTGATGGTGCACTGTGGCATACCTGAAGCACTGACTGGAATGGCCTAGGAGGATGACCACTGCCAAAGGAATCTCTGCCTCCAGATGAGGCACCACTGAATTGACCGGAATGGCGAGATCTCTTGTCTGACCCCTGACCACTGCTCTGTGATAAGACCACCTCAATACGCCTGGCCACATTGGCCTCCTCCTGAAATGAAATATCAATACCTGTCTCTCTGGCCATCTGAAGTCTAATAGGCTGAGTTAGACCCTCAATAAACCTCCTCACCCTCTCACGATCAGTGGGGAGTATCATGATAGCATGTCGGGACAAATTAATGAACCTGGTCTCATGCTGTGTAACGGTCATAGATCCCTGCTGGAGGCGCTCAAACTCTCTCCAAAGACCCTCTCTCTGAGTAACTGGTAGAAACTTCTCCAAGAATAACTCGGAGAACTGAGCCCAAGTCAAAGGCGAAGACCCAACTGGTCTGGTCAAACAGTAGTCCTCCACCAAGTCTTGGCGGTACCAGATAGACGAAATGTAGCAAAATCAACTACATTGGACTCCACGATGCCCATGTTCCGAAGAACCTCGTAGAAACTGTCCAAGAAATCCTGGGGATCCTCTGATGGTGCACCAGTAAATGTAGTAGAAAATAGCTTGGTGAACCGGTCCAATCTCCACAAAGCATCGGCAGACATGGCTGCCCCCTCAACTGTCTATGCCACAAAACCCGGCTGAGCTGTTCCAGCTGCCTGAGGTGCTGCAGTCTGGAACTGAGGAGCTAGTTGCTCTGGTGTGCGGGTAGCAGGAGTCTGGGTCCCTCCCCCAGCCTGAGAGACGGCTGGTGCAGTAGGAAGAAGATGGGCCTGAGCCACGCTCTCCATAAGGCCCACTAAACGGACTAGAGCGTCCTGAAGAATCGGGGTGGCAATGAACCCCTCTAGGACCTGAGCTGGTCCGACTGGAACTGCCTGGGCAGGAATCTCACTGGAAAAGTCTACATGTGAGTCCTCTACTGGTGTTGCTGCTCTAGGCTGGTTCAGCCTCAGCCTCTAGCACGACCTCGGCCTCGTCCTTGGCCCCTCGTACGAGCTACAACAGGAGGATCGGGCTGCTGATCGGTAGATGAGGAAGCACACGTTCTCGCCATTTGCGAGAGAATAGAATAGAAAATTATTTAGCATTTAGAATTCAAACCGCACGACAGAGAAGAAGAAATGTGAAGTTATTCCTTACCTTGCAGCCTTTGGGGGATAAGTACAGATGTCTCTGTACTGATCCTTCAGACTCTACAAGTTTGTCCGTGAATTGTGAGACCTAAGCAACCTAGTGCTCTGATACCAACTTTTCACGACCCGAAATCCCACCTTCAGGCCGTGATGGCGTCTAACGTTGAACCCGCTAGACAATACGATGTTACCAGATATTCTGATTTATTCCTTTGTTATTTAGCATTTAAAAAGTGAAATACAAGAACAAATAGAAATAAGAATGCGGAAGATAAGAAATTCATCAACTTAAATAATACATCTTACGAAATTTCCTTAAACATACCCCAGAACTAGTGTCACAATTTCACAGATAGTCTAAGATTTACTAAAAACATGAGTCTGAAATAAACAAGTGTAGCTGTCTAGAAATACAAGATAAGACAGAAGGAAAGAAATAGATGGAGACGCCAAGGCCTGCGGACGCCTGCAGGACTACCTCAGTGTCGTCTTGGACTGAAGGATACTACCTCGCTCAATGTCCACTGGGTTCGGCTCCGTAATCTGCACAACATAAAGAAGTGCAGGTGTAGCATCAGTACAACTGACCCCATGTACTGAGTAAGTGCCGAGCCTAACCTCGGCGAAGTAGTGATGAGGCTAGGACACGAAAAATAATATCACCTGTGTAGTTTAAATAAAATACCACAAGAAATAAACAAAAAGTACAATAACGGGGAAACATGCTGGGGAAAAAGGGATAGCAAATACTGAAATGACGGAACGAAGCAACATTCCAAATATATGAAAATAATAACGAGAATTGACAACATGAATTAGATAGTGAAGATAAACGGCACGGCATGTCCCCTCGTGCATAACAATATAAAATATGGCACGGAATGTCCCCACGTGCATAAACAACAAAAACATGGCACGGAATGTCCCCTCGTGCAATAAACATCACAATCATGGCACAGAATGTCCCCTCGTGCATATATATATCATCAACACGGCACAGAATGTTCCCTCGTGCCTAAACAACATAAACATGGCACGGAATGTCCCCTCGTGCATAAACAACATCAACATGGCACAGAATGTCCCCTTGTGCATAACATCATACAACATGTCACGGAATACCCCTTCATGCATAATAACATAAAACAACAGTTGGCATGAAAATCAAAGAAATAAGAAACCTTAAATGCACGAAATAATCAACAAGAATAATACCGTCCCGACAAGGGACACAATTATAACCAATCCTACACATGTGTATAATCCAACATAATTTTCCTCAACTGATCAACTACTCAACAATACCCACATCTAAGAATTTCCACCAAATGAATGGCTATCAAATTGATATTAAACCCATAAACATAGAAAAAATCATTAATATCCTATAATTGAAAATTTTCGACTCACGGTCATGCTTGACAACAACATATAGGTACTCGTAACCTCACCTATACATTGAACATGGAATAAAAACGTAGCAATTAGGACTCTATACCTATTCCCTCAAGCTAAGTGATCACGCTAAACTATGTCTAATAAAAAACTAAACGGGCGTTGCAAATATAATCCGGGGTATTATGCCCAGAGTCGATCCCACAGGGAATTTACGTATCAAGCAAGCTGTTAGAATACTCAATTGTCACTTGAGGTTATTTAAATTACTAGCACTAAAGATTAAAACAAAAGATTAACTACGCTAAGGTGTAAACAATTGTAATAAAGATCTAAAGTTATGGTTTCCCCCGTCGGTGAATTTACTTCTCGGAACTTTATATAGCTTGATTAGTTTTCCTTATCAATCATGAACACTCTATCTACCATAAATCTCTCTCAAGTAATTATGATAATTTACTAGACGCACTCTCTCAAGTTACGCTAGCTAGATTGCATTACAGTTCACTTTAGATTGCACCCGAGGTATCGTTATCTCTAATCCAACCTCTAAACCCTCGGTTATGACTTTCGTCTATACTTCGGGAGTGATGTTGTTCAAACAACTACCTAAATATGCACTCTCTCTCAAGTAGATACATAATAAATAGGCACAGCTAATTGATGGCCATTCAATTAACTACAACAAGAACGTAGTTGAACAATTAGAGATTAATCAACCAATCGGAACTATATTAATAACACAATAAGTTTATCCCCCAACGGGTTCTACCAAAACCCTAGATTAAAGAAGTTAGCTAAACAAGTTCATAAGAATAAAATCTAAAATAACTTGCATAATTAAACTACAAAGTAATGAAGAAAATCTGTACAAATTGATGTCGTGCCGTCCGAATCCCTCTAATCTCCCTCTAAGTTGTGTTTTTGGGGTCTATTTATAAGTTTAGGACAAACCCTAAACGTGTAGGAGACTTCTATTTCAACCGGGAAACACTTAAACTCGTCAAAACTCGAAATTGACCAGAACCAGGAGACCAGGCGTTTTGGCTCTAAGGCCTAGATAAGGCTAGGCCAGGCCTGGCTTTAGGAGGCAAACACCCCCCTAACGCCAGGGCCAGCCTGGCTTTAGGAGGCAAACTCCTGGATAAGGCCAGAGTGTTCCCTCTTCGCCTCTCAAGCGTATTTTCGATGTATTTGCGTCCATTTAGCTCGGTTTCCATCTCCAATTCACCTACACATGAAATAAACTCCATTA
>ML338417.1:0-41144 GCA_005239505.1 Nicotiana paniculata
AACTTGTTTAGATAATTGTTGGTAGAACCCGTTGGGGAATAAACTTATTGTGATATTAATATATCTTTGATTAATTGATTAAACTCGATTTGTTCAACTACGTTCTTGTTGTAGTTGATTGAAGGGCCCTCAATTAATTGTGCCTATTTATTATGTATCTACTTGAGAGAGAGTGCATATTTAGGTAATTGTTTGAACAACACCACTCCCAGAGTATAGACGAAAGTCATAACCGAGGGTTTAGAGGTTGGATTAGAGATAACGATACTTCGGGTGCAATCTAAGTGAACTGTAATGCAATCTAGNTGATTGAGACGATTAATCAAGCTATAAGAAGTATTCGAGAAGTAAGTTCACCAGCGGGGGAAACCATAACCTTGGACTTTTATTACAATTGTTTATACCTTAACCTAGTTAATCTTTAGTTTTAATATTTAGTATTAGTAATTCAAATATCATCAGGTGACAGCTGAGTACTATTTTAACAGCTTGCTTGATATGTCAATTCCCTGTGGGATCGACTCTGGGCATAATACCCCAGGATTATATTTGCAACGCCCGCTTAGTCTTCTACAAGACATAGTTGAGCGTGATCACAATCATTTTCACATGACCACACCAAAGATTTTAGAAGATTCAGAAGTCAGGAAAGAACATGGTTGAACATTGTAGCTCCTTTGTAAGCTAAGACGCATACAATAGGTTGTATTTAAAATCTGGGACATAAAGTACATTAGATATGTCCTAACCCTCAAACAAATAAGCTTTTCCTTTATGGGATACAAAAGCTACATCACCTGTGGGTATATGAACCTTGTTCCTTTTAGATTCAAGTATCTGTTTTAAAGTTTTCAACATTTCTAAGGTAGATGCCATATGATCTGTTGCTCATGCATCTACTATCCACTCTTTATTAACACAGGAAGTGAATAGAGCTTTCATTGTACCTGGTGCAGCTACAGTTTTTACAGATGGCCTGTCCTCACATCCCTTGCTTAGTAATTAAATGATTCGTTGATACTGTTCTTGTGTAAATAATGGGCTGATGGCTGTGCCATAAAAATATCAGGTGGTGTGGGACCATGAATCCCTTGTTGTTGTGTCTGAAGTGGAGTTGGTCTTCTGACACAGTTTCCTGTTGTTTAGTTAGCATCAAAATTGCAAGCATAGTTTGCATAACTACCTGAATTACCTCCGTTCTTCTTTGGCTTAAAATATGGTGGATAGCCAATCAGTTTGTATCAATTTTCCTTTGTGCGACCTTTGTAATGACAATACTCACATTGCAGTAGATTCTTCTTAGGCTTGAGATTACATCCAGTGTAGGCTGCTCCCTTGTTACTATAAAAAGCAGCTCCTTCCAAATGCTTAGAGGTTTGAACAATTTGAGTAAGGTTGGCAAAGCTCCTTTGTCTCTCTTGGTCAATAATCAAGGAGTGTTCCTTGTTCAAGGAAGGAGTTGGATGCATCATCATGATCTAATTTCTGGCTAGAGTGTAGGTTTCATTCAATCTAGTTAAGAACTGAAGGAGCCTTTGATATTCAAATTGATCCAAATACTTCTTAGATTCTAGACATGGACACCCTGGACATGGCATAATTGCATCAAACTCATCCCATAAGTCTCTATGTTTAGAGGAATAATCAGCTACTGTCATAATATCCTGACTCAGTGAGTGGATTTCATTGTAAAGAAACTGCACCCTCGAGCCATTCACCTTATCAAATCTCTCTCTCAAATCCTCCCAGACCTTATATGCACTCAATGCATACATCACTCTACTAAGTAAACCAGGCCTAACAACATTCATAATCCATGAAAGGACAACAACATTCACCTTTTCCCATAGATCATGTAATTCTGGTGCAAATATAGACTTAGGTTATCGACCACCTACAAACCCTAACTTGCTTTTTCCTTGCAGTCCAATTCGCATAGCACAACTCCATAATGCGTAGTTTTCAGATCCAATTAACTGAAGAGAGATCAGAGAACTACCTGGTGTGTCAGTTGGTTGCAGGTACAAGGGGTGATTGTGCTTGATTATAGGGAAGACACTTCCTCCAGTTGCAACATTCAGTGGATTTGAGGTTTGACCAACATTAGCAGAAGTAGTACCATTGATTGCATCTTCAATCTCCATCTCTAGATAGATAAGGAAAGAAATAACAGATAACCCAAGCTCTAGCTTCATTGAGTTCCATCATGAGAATTCACCTACTTAGTTGAGTGAATCGGAGAGCTAATGAAGACAACTGAGCTATCGGGTGGCAGCGATCGGTATCGTAGGCTTTGATACTATGATAACTTCCATTAAATAGAGTTTACATCTTGAAAGAAGACGAAGATAAGGATCGAATCAGAGAAGATGCAGAAATTCTCTGTATTTCTGGAAAAGGAATTATACTCTAACTGCTACATGTACAGTGTATTTATAGCTCTAACTAACTAACTAACTAAAAAACTACCTAACTATCACACATACACCTCTAATAACTTATCTAACTTAAGATGATATGGAATATTTCAACAACAGCTTGAACTTTACTTTCACATGCTCATTGTTCAACACTTTCACGTGATGGGGGTTGACATGGGCGGGTGTTAGTTGATTGTCTTTTGTGAATGGATAAAGTGTCTAGATGAAAATGGCTCAGTTGAATTGTCCAACTTTTCGTTAGGGACAACATAAATGGGACATTCATGTATTTCACCTAATTTATTGGATTCCAAATGGTCACATGACGAGCTTGAAACACACACTTAAATATGCTCGCTAGTCGAATATAGTATAATATAATATCGTATCCACAAGGATTGAACTTAAATAATATTATTGTAGTTTGTAGCTAGATTGCTGTCCAAGATGATCAATAATTGAGAATTATGTGAATTAAAACTAAAATTAACTAAGAAACTAGATCTAATCGACTAATGACAATTGAACAAAAGTAAGCAAGGAAGATATCAATGGGAGAAAATGGGGTTGATTGGATAGGTGCTAGATAATTTAACTCTAGTTACTTCACTTCTAATGTTCAAGTGAGTCTCTCGAATTCACTCAATTATTAGTTCAAACGTTCATTAGAAACTCCTCTCTCGATTAAGTCTCAACCTCACAAGATGAATTAAATAAAGCTCGGTGAAGATATATGCAAGAATTTGTAGTGGATTGGTCTTTAGGAGAACCTTTTTCGAATTATCCTCCTAACTAGGTTTAATCAACGATTCAACTAGCCTATTTTTATTACTAAGAAGAATTAATCAACTCAACCAACAAGATAATGCAAAGATATCACAAGTTATGTCTCTCTCGATTACATGAACATGTGAATATAGATGCAACAATTAAAATATCCAAAACGATTCAATATATAAAAACTAGAGTTAATATCCAAAAACAATCATAAATACACCAAATACATCAAACTCTAAAGATGACTACTCCATATATTTGGAGCAATATATTACAAATATGTTTAAAGTAAAGCAAAACATAAGACGATCTAAACTCTTGTCTTGAGTAGGATTGAATGATGAAATCCTTGTGCTTTTTTTTCACCTCCTCCTTAGCCTCCTTCGGTCTTAGATATGTCAAAGTCCATAAAATAATATTTTTTCATGTATATATACCAAGTAGGGTCGGGCCCAGACGAAAACACCTTTTCCTGCAGAAAATAGGACAAATACTCTATAAACATTGCACAGGCGCGCCACATGGGGAGACGCTCCATGCGGGGCATTAGTGGGGATATCCAGAGAGTTGATCTCTAACAGACAACAATATTTTGTACAGGACGCGGCACACCGCCCCACACACTAGTGATGTTTCCTAGAGTACGAAATTTTTCTTCACTTTTTGATATCCATATGTGGTTTTCGACCCCTGAATACGATCCCGGCTTAATCCCTTAGGATTTTACTCAGACTTCAAAGATCCAAATCACTCGAATTCATTCCATAACATCTCCATAGCTAGGAATTTTCCTACAAGACATAAAACACACAATTAGTGCAAAACACTAGCGATTAAAGCTCAAACTCAATTAAAGTGTAGTAAACTAGAGTACCATAAGCGACTAAAACACGAGATTATAGCCTACATCATCATGCCATTCATGAACGAACTACATATACATATGATCAATAATATATGGAATTATATAACCATCTAACAAATTGACGATTTGTTGTTTGAACGATTACTTCCATGAAGTTGTTAATCATATCAATTGCCAAACCTTAGACATTGTAAGAATTTATTTGCTAAAAAATTGTGGAACTTACGATTCCATGTTGGAGTTTTTTCTTTCAAATGGTATACGTATTATCTTAATTCTACTATCCAACAACTGACCCATAAATGTCACGACCCAAAATCCATACTAGTCGTGATGGCACCTAGCCCAACCCGCTAGGTAAGCCCATTAACAACTATCCAATTTAATAAGACTTATTAAGAGAATAAATGCTAATACAACTGTTTAATACAAGAATTTTCCCAAGGATACAAATCATGAGCCTCTAAGAATAGAGTTTATAAAGCTGATATGAATTAAATACATAATTTGTTCGAAAAGTACAAAAACAGATTTATGCATTCTAAGGCTACCATGAACAAGAGGCAGCTACAACCGGAGCGCAGGTACATCTTCAAATCCAGCTCTCGTCGATCTCAGCAACGTCCACAGCCAACATCTGCACGCAAGGTGCAGAAGTGTAGTATGAGTACAACCGACCCCATGTACTCAATAAGTAACAAACTTAACCTTAGGTTGAAAGTAGTGACGAGCTAGAACAAAGTTCAGGTCCAACACCAATATCCAATAACAGTTCATAACAACGTAAAGCAAGTGATAAAAGAAGTAATTCAGGGATGAAATGTTCAGCTTATTCATAATTTCCCGAATTATAGTTCCACTTTTCAAGTATATTAGTGAAAACCCAAATCCTTTATTGTAATCGTCGAAAATATGAGTAACCTTGAAAACAATAATTTTTCCCAAAAATCCTTTCAACAATAAATATGATGTTTCATTTTCCTTTCAGATAGCAAGAGTAAAATGCCTCTCTATGCCTATATGTCAAGATGTGTGAGAAGTTATGAATGACGTGATACTATACAACATAAGAAAAAATGCATCTCTATGCCTGTATGTCAAATGTGCATGCCCAATGCGATGCAAATCACTGATAAAGACCATATGCATACTCTCAGAATATCAATTCACACAGTCCTCCCAGTCACTCAGTCCCCCCAGTCACTTAGTCCTCCCAAATCACTCGGTACTCGCACTCAGTAGGTACTTGCGCTCACTGGCGGTGTGTACAGACTCTGGAGAGGCTCCTTCAGCCCAAGCTCTATATCAAGCCAATCATGGCATAACATCAATGAAGCATGCTGCGTCATGCAACCTGATCCCATAAATATGCTCACAATCAGGCCCTCGACCTCACTCAATCATCATTCTCTCCAGTCTCTCGGGCTCTCAATGTCATGAAATATCAGCCTAAAAATAATGATATGACGTATCAATAAATAGTCACAGAAACTGAGATATGATATGCATATGAATGCGTATGACTGAGTATGTAATGTAGTGAAAGCAGACAACTCATGCTCAACAACATAAATGACCTCAGTGGGTCCCAACAAGATAAGCACGTAGCCTAGCCACAAATTCTAGCATGGATCACAACTCAATAGCTAAAATACACAGAAATTACATCATTACAAGTAAGATCAGGTAACTACACCGTACCACAGAAATAATAAAATTACAATTTACACAGTGCACGCCCGCACGCCCGTCACCTAGTATGTGCGTCACCTCAACACCAATCACATAACACGTAATTTGGGGTTTCATACCCTCAACACTAAGTTTAGAAGTGTTACTTACCTCGACAATCCATTCAATTACGAATCCAACCATACTAGTTTCACTCAAATCCGACTCCAAATCGATGTTCATAACTCAAAAAATCGCTTTATGAAACTTTAGGCTAACCCCCCCCCCCATTTTCTCTTCCAAAAACGAAGACAGATTCATGAAATAAGATCACAACCAAGTGTAGAAAACTTACCCCAATCCTTGTGATGAAAATTGTTCCAAAAATTGCTCCATTCCGAAGTCCATAGCTCAATATATGATAAAATTGACCAACCCTCGAACTTATAACATTCTGCCCAGCGATTCTTGCTTTTGCGAGCAAAGGGGTTGCTTCTGCTACAAAAGCTCCGCTTCTGTGGACTCCACTAGTCAGCCGACCCCTTGCATCTGCGGATCTCCATCCGTTTCTGCGCAACCGTAGGTGCGAAGCCAAACACGCTTCTGCGCTAAATCTCGCTTCTGCGCCCAAGATCTTCGCTTCTGCGGGACCGCAAATGCGCCTCAAAGTCCCGCTTTTGCAATCTACTCCAGTCATGCTTTCCTTCACTTTTGTGACCAATTTTCCGCATCTGCGGACTCGCATAACGTCCATTCTTCCGCAGATGCGGAAACACCAGAACCATGCCTTCAACAATGTATTATGAAACTAAAATGATTTGAACCTTATCCGAAATAGATCTGAGCCCCTCGGGACCCCGACCAAGTATGCCAAAAATTCCTATAACATAACACCGACCTACTCGAGGCCTCAAAATACACATAACAACATCAAAACGACGAATCTCACCTCAAATCAAAATCTATGAACTTTGAACTTTTAAATTTCCAAAACTCATGCCGAAACATATCAAATCAACCCCGAATGAACCCAAATTTTGCACACATGTCCCAAAAAAAATAACGAAGCTATCCAAATTTCTGTAACCACAATCCGAATCCGCTATCCTCAAAGTCAACTTCCAGTCAAACTTATGAATTTTCCTAACCTTTAAATTTCCAATTTTTGCCAATTTGTGCCGAAACCTTCTAGAAACATCGAAATGCAAATTCGGGCATACACCCGAGTCCAAAATCACCATCCGGACCTATCGGAACCATCAGAACTCCATTCTGGGGTCAAATTCACAAAAAGTCAAACTTGGTCAACTCTTCCAACTTAAAGTTTCAACAATGAAATTCATTCTTCTAAATATATTCCAAATAACCTGAAAACCAAAATCGACGATTCACATAAGTCATAATACATCATACGGAGCTACTCATGCCCGTAAACTATCGAGCAAAGTGGAATTTCTCAAAACGACCGGCCGAATCGTTACATTCTCCCCCACTTAAACATACACTCGTCCTCGAACATGCCCAGAGTTGTTCTTAAGCCATCAATTCACCGTGTAACCTTACTATGCAAATACCCCGGGGTGATCCCACATCACCCTATCTCATATAGGCTCGACAACACAGCATAGTGAAGATCATTACTCTAACCTTAGCCCGTAAACCTTAGGATCCAATTTCTGATATCTGGAATTTGTTATAAGACCCACATCTCGCATCTACACACTAAATAAGTCTGAACAAGCTGTATCAAGTCATAACCATAACCTAATATGTAATCACATGATATACCACGTATCTCAAATACTCATAGCGATAACTTCTAATCACAGTAGCTGCTCAAAATAACCCGATTCCAGTAATAAACCTCATGTCACACCAAACCTCATTCTAAAACCTTCGTACACTGGCGATGATGAAAGAAAACATGCGGAAACTCATAAACACTCATCAGACCAACAAGTCATAGAGCTCCCTCTCCTTCAAAAAGAACTATAGCCAATTTCTAAGCCGACTCCCGATATTATCTTTCCAAAATATACCGCAGTCAAATCTGATAGAACCTATCCTAGATCCGACGACTTCATATTATCAAATAACAACTACTCTAGTAACATGCAACACCAATACTACCCAGAGCCACAAATCGTGCAATCCATGCACCCATACACAATAATTCAATTATAATCAAATATGGAAAATGACTCAAACAAGAGAACCGTCCCGCAAGCTCAACAAATACCGCCAAAATGCAATGCTAAAAGCCCATCACACACCGTATAATCATAATGCACGAATCTAACATAAAAGATTGTATCTAAACATAACTCCGCTGCAATGCGTGACCCCATCCAAACACATGGTCCATATGAGATACCTCAAGCCACACTGCTCCAATTTAAAAACCACATGCAATTTGACATCAAGTACCCCAGGTGCATGACCATAACCAAGGAGGAACCAATAACACTAAACCACAGAACGAAAAGAATATCACCAAATGCGCAACCAGTCATTCAACACCCTAATACCCATCTCGCTCAAATTCCGCTGTAAGGCCCAAATAGAACCGCACTATGTGAGGATATAACCAACACATCACAACCATTCGTAACATATAAGAGTAACTCACAGAACATATTAGAACACGAATAATATCAACACCAATCGAATGGCACATCCATCAATAGTAGCAGTACGGAGCCAACCAATCTGACCCGTGTAGATACACATCCTCATTGGCCCACCAACGAGCCCCGAATAAACTCTGGCCATCCACAAGTAGATAAATAACCCTCTGATGGTCCGCAGTGTAATTTCCCAGAACTGTGGCATTGTGAACAGTGGTATTATGGACATTGGTATCGTGAACTGTGGTATTATCAGTAGTAAAGATATCCCAACTAAAAATATGTATTACTTTCGTATTTTAAAAATTGTTGTGTTTCAATTGGGCATTTGGATATTATTGATTGTGACTTGTTGTTTCTATGGCTTTCCTTTTCTTCTATGGTCATTCTATTTTGAAAGAGGACTTTTAACTATACATATTAGTACTGTTCGACAGTACTAACGCTCCTTTTGCCAGGGCGCTACATCTTTAAATGGATGTAGGTGGTTCCATAGCAGACAATGTTGGTCGCAGCTAGTGGCGCATCCTCTTTTCAGCCAACTTGGTGAGCCCCACTTCATTTGGGGGTCC
Source organism: Nicotiana paniculata (assembly GCA_005239505.1). Lineage (NCBI taxonomy): Eukaryota > Viridiplantae > Streptophyta > Magnoliopsida > Solanales > Solanaceae > Nicotiana > Nicotiana paniculata. Next base: position 8,933 of record ML338417.1, read on the forward strand.
TGTATCATTTGTTTATCATGTACTTTGTATTTTGAGGTATAGGCGGAGCCTTATAGCCGGCATTTCCATATTACTCTTCAGTTGTATTTAGAGGCTCCGTAGACAGGTTGTGGACGATGTTTGATATTGAGAATTGAACTAGAAATTTTGGTATTTGGAAAACATGTTTTTCATCATATGTATAAAATTTTTAATATTTTGGATATTAGGGTTGAAACTGCTAATGAAAAAAAGAAAAAGAAATTGTTAGTGAAATATTTTCAGAGTATGATTAACGGAGTACATCTCCCTTTTATTCAAAGATAAATTTGGGTGGAATGAAATCTAACAGGCTTTCTCAGTTGGGTTTACTCGGTTGAGCGCCGGTCGTGCTCCGCGGTTTTGGGGCGTGACACGCAGTGATTGAATCATACAATCTACTAACATTTGGCTAGCTTTGGCCACATCCTCACAGTCCACAACCACCAAACCATCTTCTTCTAAAAATTTCCGATCTCCAACTCCATAGAACACAGAAATGACCATATCTGATCCCGACTGCCCTGCCCGAATGTTTAACACATCTTTCATACACGATCATCCCATGAGGAATACCTCTATAATTCTTCCGTTCCACATCGCAAAAATCTGAATATCAACAATAGATTAACCCGGCGAGCACCGCAATACCAATGAAGCATCCGTTAGTCAAAACATAATGCGCCTTTTGAAATGCACACCCTTTTCAAGAAATAACAAGTAGTAATATCATTCACCTAGTCATCTGAAACCGTCCATGCTGCCTAAGAATTTATGCCACTCCCTTCAAAACTAACCCGTGACCTTGCACCTATAAATCTCGATCCCAGTCAACACACCACACCTATCATGCCATCATATGAAAAGTACGAGGTTCTCATAATCCATGCCGAGTCACAAGAAAACCACATACTCAATTAGCTAGGACCTTCCATTTTATCTCATCCAGGAGAAAATCACAACACGCAACATGTTTCTCACACTAGTAGAAAATATACACCTCGAACCGTGGTAAAAACAATTGAGAACACTTTGAAACCCATCTGCACCTGACCATGTCATCAAAACTGAATCTCTCTAACTCCTCCAAGCCGCACAGGCCACCAAAACCCAAGAGCATTGCCACAAAACACCTGAAGAAACTCACCACATCATAAGTACCCAAAGAACCAATCATATCCGTTACTGTGCTGATCCAACTTACTACCCCTATTCCTCTAAATTCCTTCCAAATTGTCTTCAAGTTTATACTTCTCCTTGCTAAAATACCACAATCCTTAACCAAAACTCACCCCATGAACTCTAGCATAAAACCACTCCGTCCTAAGGTCCATAAGCTGCTGAATTCTCTCTCTAGCACCTTAAAAGTACCACAATAAAGATACCTACTCTAAAGAGACCTTCTGTGAATTTAAAGTCGTTTTCTTCACCATCCTGATACTAAAATGTAGAATCCACAAGGATATAGAAATACCGCGAGTACCGACACCATCTAATGTAAATATCAGATCCTAACCATATACCAATCCGAAATTCTCAATTTTTACATATAAATCTTGAATCCATTAAAACCATTCTCGAGAGTCATCCACTCCGCTCAAATCTCAATTGCACCGCCCCAAATGGGCCGAACGACTTGTGCCCCATTAGTACGGTGACACCCAAAGAAGCAATCCACACCTTAACGCAACCAAGTAAATTCCTACTCCATGCACACTACATTCACGAATAACCACTTAATCATTCCATGAATTCCCATGTACCCATAGAGTGTAATGCAACCCATATCCAAAAATTCTCTTACTCGAGCCATCCTCAATATCAACCTCTGCAAGTCATAATTGATTCACCAACATAACTCAAATCGAAACAAATACAACACATAACAGTATAATCAACTCGTCGATAGAAGACTCTCCCACTTGGCTCAAAGCCATGGAATAAAACATCTGATAACTTACAATAACCATATCCCATTACTGCCATAATACCATAGTGAAATTCAATTAAATCCTTCATAAGCTCATGTAATACAACCATCTAATACCTCAAATCATCTGCAACTCTCGCATTCATCCTCATGACGGTCTGGTCAACTATTACAACCTATCAAAACTCAAATTGCACAAATATAACCCACTAGTAGAAGAGAAATCCTCCACACAACATCATAAAATTACATTTCCGTAGATCACCTTGCATGTTATAATCTACCTGCTTAGGCTCAACTGACATCTCTTTATACCATTTCACAACTACAACTACTACGAAATCGCCTAATCTTCCTGAGTCCCATCTAAAGAATAATACATGAGAACCTATTTCGTTCCAGCATTAAGCAACAAAAAAGGTCCTTCAATGCACTCATAACTCGGAATCATACGTCGCATCAAGACATAAATCAAACACCCAATTGTCTTTTGTACATCTCAAGAAAACTCTTCTCGTCATATTCGAACAATCTGAACATATCTTGCAGTCACATCATACTCATCACTTAATCATCCAGTCACAAATCCCACTAATAGGGACACTACCGGAAATATAAGTCCAAAAACACGTGCTCACATAATCAAAATCTCTGTGCTCAAGCTACAGTCAAAACCTGACCTCAAGTCCTCCAGACTGGCCCATCATTAGCACACCGAAATCACATCTCGCACCTCTTCCATGGAATCACAAACCGTCGATGCATAGCTGATATCGAGCGCTCCTATGCGCATACGAATGCGTGGAAGGAATTCAAAGAGTTACGCTTCAAGCTGAATCAATGTCGCAAGATAAGGAAAGAAAGATAGAAGTATATCCTAAATGAATTGTAGCCTCTCGAAGATAGATATGGACGTCATCATACCGATCCGCAAGACTCTACAAGACACTTTCTCATGACTTGCAGAACCTATGAACCTAGAGCTAAGATACCAACTTGTCACGACCTAAAGTCCATACTAGTCGTGATGGAACCTAGCCCAACCCGCTAGGTAAGCCCATTAACTACTATCCAATTTAATAAGAGAAGAAATAATAATACAACTGTTTAATACAAAACTTTTCCAAGGACTAGTAGTACAAATCACGAGCCTCTAAGAATAGAGTTTACAAAGTTGGTATGAAATAAATACATCATCTATTCGTAAAGTATATAAATAAATTTATACATTCTAAGGCTACCATGAACAAGAGGCAGCTACAACCGGAGCACAGGTACATCTTCAAATCCAGCTCTCGTCGATCTCAGCAACATCCGCAGCCAACATCTGCACGCAAGGTGCAGAAGTGTAGTATGAGTACAACCGACCCCATGTACTCAATAAGTAACAAACTTAACCTTAGGTTGAAAGTAGTGACGAGCTAGAACAAAGTTCAGGTCCAACACCAATATCCAATAACAGTTCATAACAACGTAAAGCAAGTGATAAAAGAAGTAATTCAGGGATGAAATGTTCAGCTTATTCATAATTTCCCGAATTATAGTTCCACTTTTCAAGTATATTAGTGAAAACCCAAATCCTTTATTGTAATCGTCGAAAATATGAGTAACCTTGAAAAAAGTAGTATTTTTTTCCAAAAATCCTTTCAACAATAAATATGATGTTTTATTTTCCTTTCGGATAGCAAGAGTAAAATACATCTCTATGCCCATAAGTCATAATACATCATATGGAGCTACTCATGCGCGTAAACTACCGAGCGAAGTGCAATTGCTCAAAATAACTGGTCGGATCGTTACAATAAAACAAAGTTACGACCGATTTAGGTAAACATTACACTTCTTTATTTGTCGTACGCCCACAAACAAGAAACATCTGCATGAGCACGAAATACATGTTAAAGCAACTATTTCGTCGACATTTATTTTATCCTTATTTTCTAAAGGAAATTGTTATCATATTGTACTAGTACAATAGACTAACGTCGATAACAACTAGATATAGAGAATCATTTCACTGCTGCTTTTCAATACCAAAGGAATGGTATGAGTTTGATAGAACGATTGTTTTCTGGTTGAGTTGGTCTAGCGTTGGTTTCAAATCCCTGTGAGAAAACAAAACAATAAAGTCAATTTTTATTTATACAAGTAGATTCTTGAGTTCTTTTTAGTTGAAGAACCACCCTTTAAAAGTACAAATTGAAATTAAAATTAAAAGTAAAACTACATAGAGTTTTTGGATCTGACAATTAAGTCTTTCATGAAAATCTTTGTTTAATAAGAGTTGGATCGTCCAAATATATGTGTGAAGTGTGATAATATAATTAGGTAACAAAATATTTTAGCTAAAAGTTTTAGGGTAGCAACTCACGTCTTGAACAGCTTCCTGGAGTAGTTTTATTTGTCTTCTGCTTGCAGTTTTTACCTGGGAAATTAAAAAAGTAAAATTATATAATATTATTTTTAAAATATACGTAGTTACATTTAATTTTATAAGGAGAAGGGCAACACTTAGATTACCTTTCTATCAATTGTCCAGACAACACCTTTGGTGCAAGGAGGTGTTGTAAGGGAGCCAATATACCTGAAATATTTTTTGCCATCCAATTTTATTTGATTTGGATCAATAGTTCCAATGGCTCTCTCTATACCCTTTTTATCAGCAGGAACTTTCAAATCACTCTCTATCTGTGATCAGAAGTAAAGCAATATTAAGAATCTGAAACATAAGGCAAGTGACCTTCTACAACAAATTAATAAATTATTTTATATAAAACAATTAGAATATTGTCCTTGGATATATTTTAAATATTTGTGTTACATAAAATTAAATATAATTCTTGTTTACCATAGATAAGAAGGGATCGGGCCATAATCCGATCTCGTAGACGATACCAATGACAGCAAACTTTCCATTATTGCTTTCATGTACCAAATGAGCCTCCAAATTAAACCTGCATTTGTTAAGATTTAAAAAAAAAAAAACTTAGAATATATATATGCATAAGCAAGGGCCTGGAAGGAATTCAAGTACCCTTTTCCATTGATAGTGTGTTCAGAAGGTATGTGCCAATGCAATTGTTTGAGTTGATATTGAGTTTCATTTATCTTCAAGTATCCTCCATCATCCCATCTCAACTGCATTTGTAAATAATTATAAAATGGTTTAATTAATACATATCATGAGCAGTACGTGTAGTTATTTTTCTTCATACCATTATATCATGGCCTCTGTTCAAGAGGGTGGCATTCGATGGTTTGTACTCGTTTTGAAGTATTCCCAAGTCTGAAACTACTTCAGCCCCTAAGTCAACAAGATCAATAGGAGACTGCAATTTGCCACTACAGTCTTTCCATTCTGGATGAATGTTGCCCCAATTAGCTGGCCCATTCTCGCTTTTTTCATCGTAACTAAATTCACTCTCATCATCTACAATTTCCCCAACATAAAGAAAGTTTTAACTCTGTACACTAACACAACAAATAATTTTTGCACTAGCTGAGTGGTCATCGATCTAAAAGATAATAACTACAAGTAACTGTTTATAAAAAGTGTGCATTAGTAGCCTAAAAACATAAGATAGGTTAAGTATATTGATAGTGTAAAAAATATTTACACTGTCAATTTGTATAAATTAATTCCAAAATGAAAGGCCAGGCATGCGCTAAAATTTGAGGAAAAAAGAAGAAAAAAGGCAGATTTGGAAAGACACTGGAGATGCTATTTCTAATGATCTTAACCTACCAACTTCTCCCGATCTTGCAAGAAATATACTTGAAAGGAAAAGAAATGAAATGAACAACATTTTGGTTATTGCTGCCATCTTCATTATATCTTCAACTATTGAAATGTTTAGAAAGTTGGTGAGCAAACTCTGAGAACTCCTAGATCAATTTATAGCGAGAGTAAGGTAATGTGGAGCTGACAATAAAGAACTGATTTTGACTAGGGGTGGAAAATGGGCTGTTTGGACTGTATTTGGGCTGGTTAAGATGGACTTATTAATTAAATGGGCCGGCCCAATACTGTCCAGAGTTCACTTGGGTTGAAATGAACTGGGTCACGATGTGCTAAACAATAAGTTCTAACGCAAACCGTTCAAATTGACCCAAATCTTTGCAATGTTCTCCACTTTCTTATGTTTTGAAATAAATGCCAATTCATGAGTAAAGGATTTAAAACTTTATTTAATAGCTCTTTATCTTGTAATACTAACAAAGATCAGAATACTAAAAAAAAAAATAAAAAAATAGAACTTTCCCCCACCTCTAACCCACCTCCCACCACCCCAACTCCCACTCTACCCTGAACCCCCACCCTAAATAGAAATATTATCTAGAGTACTTTCTTTCATGTTGTAGCTAGAGTATTTTTTTTTTAATTTCAACAAAATGAATATTTTCTTTTTATGATATAGAAAAGTATTTTCTTTAATTTCAACAAAATAAGTATTTTCTTTTCGTGATATAAAAAATTTATTTTCTTTTCATAAAATGAGTACTTCCTTTTCATGTTTTAGAAAAAAATATTTTCTTTTATTTCAACAAAAAGAGTAATTTCATTTTATGTTGTTGAAATAGTGTTTTCTTTCATCTCAATAAGATGAACACTTTCTTCATATTGTAGGCTTCTGAGAGGATTCTTTAATCAACCAAAACCTGCAACAGAGTGCTTATTTCTACCACTTACAAGTGGAGAGATGTTCCATTCCCAATGGCAGAAGAAGGATGCAAGCTTGGACAAGATATTCTTCACTTGGTTGGACAGGAGATGCGGTATGGAAGAACTGCTGCGCCGCGGGAAATCCTTCTCTATACAAGTTCTCGGACGAGGGTTAGATACCTGTGACTCGATTGGTGAAATAGTATATCTCCCCCAAAAAGCATATTTTTTTACCAACGCACAAAGAAAATATTTTGTTGCGAATGAACAAAAGAAAGAGTACTTTTGCTTTGTTTGAATAAGAAAAAGAGTAATTTCTTTTCAGTTATGCTGTTCATTTTTTTTTTTTTGGTGAAACAAAAAGCTTTATTCATCACTAGTACTGTGATGATCCGATAGGTCAGTTTGAGTTTTAGGCTTTATTTCTGTACTCCGTGACCTCGAATTCGTTTAGTCTTTTCCGATTCGCGTGTGCAGTTTGTGTCTTTTTGTGAAAAATTAAAGAAAATGTCAAATTTAGCCTCAACAATGATTTGAGTTGACTATGGTCAATATTTTTACGCAAACAGACCTGGATCAGCATTTTAGCGGTCCCTGTAGATCCGTATCGTGATTTGGGACTTGGGCGTAAGCCCAGAATTGAATTCGAAAAGTCCCTAACTTGATTAATCGTGATTTGTTGAAAACTAGTAATTTGAAGGCTTAAAGAATTATTAAGTTGACTTTTGGTTGACTTTGTTGCTACGGGGTTCGGATTTTGATTCCGGAACTCGAAGTAGGTTCATTTCGTTATTTATGACTTTTATGCAAAATTTGGTGCAAAACGGAGTTGATTTGATGTGATTCGAACGTCCGGTTGGAAATTTAGAAGTTCTTAAGTGTCTTTTGAAAATTTCATTCATTTTGATATTCGATTCGATGTTCTAGGTATTATTTTGGTACTTTGATCGTGCGATCAAGTTCCTATGATGTTATTACATTTGTGTGCATGTTTAGTTTGGAGCCCGAGGGGCTCAGATGAGTTTCAGATAGGCTATGGATCGATTTTTACACTTGGATAACTGCTGGTTTGTTGTTGCTTGTGAAGGTATTCTCGCGATCGCGAAGGGGAAACAGGGACATGGGAGGAATTTCTTCATTGCGAACGCGATGGCTTGGTTGCGAACGTGGAGCACTGGGGGTTTACCCTTCGCGAACGCGACCATCCTCTCGCGAACGCGTAAGTTATAGGACCTGGGAGGGGAGCTTAGCCGTTACTCTTCACGAACGCGACATTAGGACCCTGAACGCGACATCAGGACCCCAAACGTGAAGGCAGGTAGGAGTAATCCTTCGCTAACGCGAAGATTAGCTCGCAAACACGAAGGTCTTTGGCCGCTGCTGCTTTGCGATTGCGTCAGGTGTCTCGCGAAAGCGATGAACACCTGACTCACAGTATTTAAAACTTCTAAAAATCAGGATTTAACCCATTTTTCTCCATCTTCACAGTAAAGCTCGGCCTAGAGGCGATTTTAAAGAGGTATTTCATCCCCACTTCGTAGGCTAGTATATTTTAACTCGTATTCTTCCATTTACATCAATACACATTGATTTCTAACCTTTAATCTATGCTCTTTTATGGTAGAAATCAGAGACTTGGGTATAATTAATTTTTTTGTAAAATTAATAATTGGAACTCAATTAAGGTCGATTTCGAAGATAATCACATAACCGACCTTAGGGGTGAATGAGTAATTAAGGTTTGGTCTGAATCTCTGATTTTGACCAAGCGAACCAGGGGTGGACTTTTGTTAACTTTTTGGGGAAAATATAAAGATCTTATCTTTATCTATTGTAATTGATTTCCCTAGCATTCTTTGATGATATTAAGTCGATTTTGGTTAGATTCGATTGGTTTGGAGACGAACTTTAGAGGAAAGATCCCGGTTGAGCTGTGATTTGGTTGCGGAGTGAGGTAAGTGTTGGGTCTAACCTTGATTTGAGGAAATTAGGAATCCTTGAACTATATGTTATGTGAATTACGTGTGACATAGCGTATATGCGAGGTGAAGAGTGTATATACGCCGTCAAATTAATTATTTCCATGTCTTTCCCGTATTTTATAAATTATCTCACTCCATGCCTTAATTGTTATATGTTTTAATTGCGTTTCCATGTCGTAATTTGTTACTTGTCATTAATTATTCTTGTATTGAAATGGTCGTCCTTTTCATTACTCCGTGATTAATTGGTACTTGCCTTAATTATCTTACTTGTCCTCTTTAATTGTCACACACTTGACTTGTCTTGTTGCTATTGTATTATTTGTAGACTTCCTTTGATTAGTGCATGGTTCCTTTATTGCTTTGTTGTCATGTTCTTTAATCTTAGAGATTCTTGTGAATTGAGCTATTGGATTGATTACATTTATTGAAATTATTTATGGATCGGGTTGCACGCAACAACGATTGTGATATAGTGGAATAAGAGAGGATTTTGATATTAATATAGTGGGACCGGGTTGCGCGCCACAACGGTTGTGTACGTAATACTTAATATTGATAAATTTTTACATGGTGAAATAAGGGAGGGTTATGACATCGATTATGATGATATGGTGGAATCGGGTTGCACGTCGCAACGAATTTTATATCTGATTCTTGTTATTGATGAATGATGCTATGGTGAAATAAGGAAGGATTGTGTGTGTACAGTGGGATCGGGTTGCACGCCGCAACGGATTGTACATGTTGTATTCGTTGTTATTATTGTGTTGGTTTCCAGCTTTGTTATATGAAATTATGAGATTGGTTATTCTGGGTTCTTTAGTTGCGAGGATTGAGCTCATTCTCATAAATTAACCACTTTACCGTCATTTCCGGTTTCCTTCCCTGTTATTATTACTTTACTGCGTACAAGTTATTGTAAGTGACCCGCCTTATCCTCGTCACTACTTCGTCGAGGTTAGGCTTGGCACTTACAGAGTACATTGGGTGGGTGTACTCATATTACACTCTGCACTTCTTGTGCAGATTTTGGAGTTGGTCCTAGAGGCAGTCAGTAGATTGCTCGGATTCAATGCTTGACGGATACTTGAGGTACAGGTGCACAACGTTCGTAGCCCTGAATTCCCCTTCTACATTACCTTAGCTGTTTATTTCGATTCAGACAATTATACTTTTATTCAGACTATTATTTGTAGTACTCTAGACGCTCGTGTATTCATGACACCAATTCTTGGATTGTATTTGGATATCGCTGTTATTCTAGTTTATTTACTCTATTTCACTTTATTCAGCTTATTGGTTTTCATTTGATTTGAATTGTTAAAAAATGGCTAAAAACTATATCAAACGTTGGCTTGCCTAGCAAGTGAAATGTTAGGCGCCATCACGGTCCTGAGGGTGGGAATTTTGAGTCGTGAAAATTTGGTATTAGAGCTCTAGGTTGCCTATGTTTAACGAGTCTTGAACAAGCTTAGTAGAGTCTGGAGGATCGGTACGGAGACGTCTGTACTTATCTTCCAGAGGCTATGGAGTGTAGGAAAAATTTCACTTCTTTCCTTCTCTATCGTTTGATTTTATTCTACCATTGATGATTGAACCATTCTGTTCTTGTTCTCTTGCATATGGCAAGAACATGCACAACATCTACAGTCGGACAGGAGCTGAAGCCCCGTATGTCATCTACCACTATGGGTAGAGGCCGAGTTAGAGCTCGGCCTAAAGCTCGAGTATCAGCACCCGTAGTGGAGCCTCAGGTGGACCATAAGGAGGAGGTCCTAGCTTAGACCGTACCCATCGGACCAGCTCATGTTCCGGAGGGATTCATAGCCACTCAAGTGCTTTAGGACGTTCTAGCTCGCTTGGTGGGCCTTATGGAGAGTGTGGCCCAGACTGATGCATTTCCAGTGGCACTAGCCGTCTCTCGGGCTGGGGGAGGAGCACAAACTCCCGCTACTCACACCCAGTAGCAGGCGGCTCCCCTATATCAGATTCCAGTAGCCCAACTAGTTTGGGTGGTTCAGCCAATTATTGGGGCACGGACTGGTGATATGCTCCCTATGTCTTCTAAGACCTTGTTAAGGTTGGATACGTTTACCAAGCTATTTTTTTCATTTCAATGGTGCATGTTTTGAGGACCCACAAGATTACCTGAACCGTTGCCATGAGGTGTTGCACAACATGGGTATTGTTGAGACCAATGGGGTCGACTTTGTAGTGTTCCAGATAATCGGTTCTACCAAGAGATGGTGGAGAGATTATACGTTGACTAGACCAGCTGGTTCGCCTGTACTTACCAGGGATCGATTTTCATAGATATTTCTAGAGAAGTTTATTCTTATCACTCCGAGAGAGGATTACCGTAGGTCGTTTAAGCGTCTTCACCAGGTAGTATGACTGTTACCCAGTATGAGACTCGATTTGTGAACCTAGCTCGCCACGCCATTGTCTTGCTTCTTACTGAGAGGGAGAGAGTGAGGAGATTCATTGATGGGCTCACTTTCACTATAAGGCTACAGACGACAAAGGAGACCGAAGATGATATTTCTTTTCAAAAGGACATAGATATTGCTAGATGTATCGAGATGGTTCGTGGTCAAGAGAGGGGGCCAGTATCTGATAGGCCTCGTCATTCTGGTGGATTCAATGGTGCCTCATCTGGAGGCAGAGGTACTTTTGGTAGAGGCCATCCTTCTAGGCCATTCCTGTCAGGCTTCAGGAATTTTACAGTGCTTCGAGGACTTGTGGTCCTTATGTATCTCATTCTAGGCAACCAGCCTATAGTGCACCATCAACTCTTGTTAGTGCGCCTCCGATCCAGATCTACCACCGTTGTTATTCGTCCGTTCAGATAAGTTACAACTTCAGCAGCCACATCATCATGATAGGTGTTTTGAGTGTGGGGGTACTGGTCACATCAGGAGGTTCTATTCGAGATTGTTGAGTAGTATGCCACAACAGAGTTCTCGTGCCATAGTTCTAGCATCGGTTGTTTAACCGCCCACTCAGCCAGCTAGAGCCAAGAGTCAGGCAACCAGAGGTGGAGGTTAGGCCATTAGAGGTGGAGGTCACCACCGTTAAATATGGAAGCCATCCAGCTAGAGGTCGTCCGAGAGATGGAGGTCAAGGTAGTAGGGCCCAACCCTGATTTTATGCCATCCTAGCTACACCTGAAGCCGAGTCATCTGACGCTGTCATCACAGGTATTGTTCCAGTTTTCCATAGAGATGCTTCAGTTCTATTTGATTATGGCTCTACTTATTCCTATGTATCATCCTATTTTGCTTCATATCTGGTTGTGCCTCGTCATTCTTTGGGTGTTCTTGTGTATGTGTCCGCGCCTGTGTGAGATTCTATTGTTGTAGATCGTGTCTATCTCTTGTGTGTGATTACTATTGGGAGTCTTGAGACTAGTGTATATCTCCTACTTCTTGATATAGTAGACTTTGATGTTATTTGGGCATGGATTGGTTGTCACCTTATCATACTATATTAGATTGTCACGCCAAGACAATGAGCTTAGGCATGCCGGGGTTGCCTTGATTAGAGTGGAGAGGGACTCCTGTCCATTATACCAGCAGGGTAATGTCTTATGTCAAGGCTCGACGTATGGTCGAGAAGAGATGTCTAGCTTATTTGGCCTATATTCGCGATTCTAGTACGAAGGTTCCTTCCATGGATTCGATACAAGTTGTGCATGAGTTTCCAGAGGTGTTTCTTACAGATCTGCCGGGGTGCCACCCAACAGAGATATTGACTTTTGTATCTATTTGGTTCCGGGCACTCAACCCATTTCTATTCCAACATACCGTATGGCCCCACTTGAGTTGAAGGAACTGAAGAAGCAGTTGCAAGTTTGACAAGGGATTCACTAGACCTAGTGTCTCGCCTTGAGGTGCGCCCGTGTTGTTCGTGAAGAAGAATGATGGTTCGATGAGCATGTTTATAGACTATCGACGGTTGAAAAAATTCACTATCAAGAACAAGTATCTTTTTCCGAGGAATGATAACTTATTTGATCAGCTTCAGGGTAGCGAGGTGTTTTCGAAGATCGATTTGAGTTCTGGCTACTATCAGTTGAAGTTTAGGGCATCAGATGTCCCTAAGATGGATTTTCGGGCCCGGTATGGACATTATTAGTTCCTAGTGATGTCATTTGGGTTGACAAATGCCCCAACAATATTTATGGATTTGATGAATCGAGTATTTAAGCCCTATTTGGATTCCTTTGTGATCGTATTCATTGATGATATCTTGATCTACTCCCATAGTCGAGAGGAGCATGAGCAACATCTCCGGGTTGTACTTCAGACCCTGAGAGATAGTCAATTATATGCCAGGTTTCCAAAGTGTGAGTTTTGGTTAGACTCGGTCGCCTTTGGGGGCATTTTGTATCGGCCGAGGACATTAAAGTTGACTCTAAGAAGATTGAGGCTATTCAAAACATGCCTAGACCTGCTTCAGCTACAGAGATTTGGAGTTTCCTAGGTTTGGCGGGTTATTGCTGGTCTGTGGAGGGGTTTTCATCCGTAGCAGCCCCATTAACTAGATTGACCTAGAAGGGTGCTTTGTTCAAGTGGTCCGATGGGTGTGAGTTGTTCTTTCGGCAGCTCAAGACTTCTTTAACTACGACACCAGTGTTGATGTTGCCCACAGGTTCAGGATGTTACACGGTGTATCGTGATGCTTTTCGTATTGGGCTCGGTGCAGTTTGATTGCATACGTGTCGCGGTGAGAAGAATTACCCTGTTCACGACCTAGAGTTAGAAGCCATTGTTCATGCATTCAAGATTTTGAGGCATTACCTCAGCGACGCATCGTGTGAGGTGTTCACGGATCATCAGAGTCTACAATATTTTTTCAAGCAAAAAGATCTCAACTTGAGGCAAATGAGGTAGTTGGATTTGTTGAAAGACTATGATATCACCATTTTGTATCATCCCGAGAAGTCCAATGAGGTGGCCGATGCCTTGAGTAGAAAGGCTGTGAGTATGGGTAGCCTTGCATATATTCTAGTTGGGGAGAGGCCGCTAGCATAAGATGTTCAGGCTTTGCCCAATCTGTTCATGAGGTTAGATGTTCGGAGCCCAGTCGTGTTCTAGCTTGCACGGTCTCTCGGTTTTCTTTGTATGAGCGCATCAGAGACCGTTAGTATTACGATCCCCATTTTCTTGTCTTTAAGGACACGGTGCGGAACAATGTTGCCAAGCAGGTTACTATCGGGGATTATGTGGTGTTACGAATGCGGGGTTGTATTTGTGTGCCCAATGTGGATGGGCTTCGTGAGTGTATTTTTGAGGAGGCCCGTAATTTCCTATATTCCATTCATCTGGGTGCCGCCAAGATGTATTAGAACTTACAGCAACATTATTGGTGGAGGAGAATGAAGAAGTATATAGTTTCATATGTGGCTCGGTGCCTAAATTTTCAACAAGTAAAGTACGAGCATCAGAGGCCTGGTGGTTTGCTTCAAAGGCGAGAGATTCCTGAGTGGAAGTGGGAAGGTATTACCATGGATTTTGTTTTGGGCTTCCACGGACTCAGAAGAAGTTCAACACGTTATGGGTCATTGTGAACAGGTTGACCAAGTCGGCATATTTCACTCTAGAGGCAGTTACCTATTCTTTAGAGCGGTTAACTGAGATCTATATCTGCGAGATCGTCCATCTTCACAGTGTGCCCGTGTCCATCATATCTGGTCGAGGTACGCTGTTTACCTCACATTTATGGAGGGCCGTACAACGTGAGTTAGGCACAAGGGTTGAGTTAAGTACAAAATTTCACCCCCATACAGACAGATAGTCCGAGCGCACTATTTAGATATTGGAAGATATGCTCCTCTCTTACATTATCGATTTAGGGGGTTCTTGGGATCAGTTCTTGCCGCTTGTAGAGTTTTCCTAACAACTACTAGATGAGTATTCAGATAGCTCCCTATGAGACATTATACGGGAGGCGTTTCTGTTCGCTAGTTGGTTGGTTCGAGCCGGGAGAGGCTCGGTTTTCGGGTACCGATTTGGTTCAGGATGCCTTGGAAAAGGTCAAGATGATTCAGGATCGACTTCGCATAGCTCAGTCTAGGCAAAAGAGTTATGCCGATCAAAGAGTTCGTGATGTTGCATTCATGGTTGGAGAGAGGGTATTGCTCTGGGTTTCACCCATGAAGAGTGTTACGAGGTTTGGAAAGAAGGGCAAGTTGAGCACTAGGTATATCAGACCCTTTGAGATTCTTTAGAGAATGGGTGAGGTGGCCTACATGCTTGCATTGCCACCTAGTTTATCAGCAGTCCACTCGGTGTTCCATGTGTCCATGATCCGGAAGTATCACAATGATCTATCCCATGTGTTAGATTTCAGCATAGTCTAGTTGGACAAGGATTTGACTTATGAGGAGGAGCCAGTGGCTATTCTAGCCCAGGTTTGGAAGTTGAGGTCTAAGAGTTACCCTTCAGTTAAAGTACAATGGATAGGTCTGCCGATCAAGGCAACCACGTGGCCCGAGTCTGACACACGGAGTAGATATCCACACCTTTTCACCGGTCCAGGTACCGTTCTATGTCCGTTCGAGGACGAACATTTGTTTTAGAGGTGGAGAATGTGATGACCCGATAGGTCACTTTGAGTTTTAGCCTTCATTTCTGTGCTTCGAGACCTCGAAATATCTGTATTTTTTCATCTTCAATTTGTGTGCGCAGTCCGTTTCATTTTCCGAAATCGTTTTATGTGAAAAATCAAAGAAAAATTGAAAATTTAGCCTTACGGATGATTTGAGTTGACTACGGTCTACATTTTTGCGTAAACAGACCCGAATCAATATTTTGACAGTCCCGATGGGTCTAGTGGAGAAGTCAAATGGTTGCAAGGGCTTGGTCGAAATATTGCGTGGTGTATATAGATAAAATATTACATTTTAGAGATATATAACATATATTGAACACTCTTTGTCGGGAATTTTTTTTCACTTCTTTCAAATTTGAATACTCTTAGGAAAATTCGTAGCTTCGCCACTAGGTGGATCCGTATTGTGATCTGGTACTTGGGCGTATGCCCGTAATCGAATTCGGAAGTCTCTAACTTGATTAATCGTGATTTGTTGAAAACTAGTAATTTTAAGGCTTAAAGAATTCCTAAGTTTGACCGTAGGTTGAATTTGTCGCTATCGAGTTTGGATTTTGGTTTCGAAACTCAAAATAGGTTCATTTCACTATTTATTAATTGTCTGCAAATTTTGGTGCAAAACAAAGTTGATTTGACGTGATTCGGACGTCCGATTGTAAATTTGGAAGTTCTTAAGTCTTTTTGAAACTTTTATTCATTTTGATGTCTGATTCGTATTCTAGGTGTTATTTCAGTGTTTGATTGCATGATCAAGTACGTATGATATTATTACATTTGTGTGAATGTTTAGTTTGGAGCCCGAGGGGCTCGGGTGAGTTTTGTATAGGCTACAGACCGATTTTTGCACTTTGATAGCAACCGATTTGCTGTTGTTTGTGTCTGTCACTTTTTGCTTCATGATCGCAGAGGTATTCTCGTGATCGCGAAGGGGAAAATAGGACAGGGGAACTTCTTCATCGCGAACACGATGGCTTGGTTGCGAATGCGGAGCATTAGGGGGTTTACCCTTCACGAATGCGACCAACCTCTCGAAAACACGTATGGTTATGGGGTCTGGGAGGGGAGATTAGTCGTTAATCTTCGCGAACACGACATCAGGACCATGAACGCGAAGGCAGGTGGGAGTAACCTTCACGAATGAGAAGGCCTTTGGCCACTGCGGCTTCGTGATCCCGTCAGGTGTCTCACGAACGCGATGAACATCTGACGTCCAGTCTTTAAAACTTCTAAAGATTAGGATTTAACCCATTCTTCACCGTCTTCTAAGCTCGGCCCAAAGGCGGTTTTGAAGAGGAATTTCATCCCCACTTTGTAGGTTAGTATATTTTAACTTGTTTTCTTCCATTTCCATCAACACCCATTGATTTCTAACCTTTAATCTATGCTCTTTCATGGTAGAAATTAGGGATTTGGGTAGAATTAGGGATTTTTTTGTGAAATTAAGATTTAGACCTCAAATTGAGGTCGAATTTCGAAGCTAATCACATAACCGAGCTCGGGGTGAATGGGTAATTGGGGTTTGGCCTGAATCTCAGATTTTGACCAAGCGGGCCCGGGGTTGACTTTTGTTAAAGTTTTGAAAATGTGTAAAGATTTTTTCTTCATCTATTGTAATTGATCTCCCTAGCATTGTTTGATGATATTAGGTCAATTTTTCTTAGATTCAATTTTTTTGGAGGTGAAGTTTAGGGGAATGGCTCCGATTGAGCTGTGATTTGGTTGGGGAGCAGGGTAAGTGTTGGGCCTAACCTTTATTTGAGAGAATTAGGAACCCTTAAACTATATGTTATGTGAATTACGTGTGACATGACGTATATGCAGGTGACGAGATTATATACGCCATCAAATTGATTGTTTCCATGTCTTTCCCATATTTTATGAATTATCTCACTTCATGCCTTAATTGTTACATGCTTTAATTGTGTTCACATGCCGTAATTTGTTACTTGTCATTAATTATTCTTGGATTTAAATGTTTGTCCTTTCCATGACTTCGTGATTAATTGCTTCTTGACTTAATTGTCTTACTTGTCCTCCTTAATTGTTGCACACTTAACTTGTCTTGTAGCTATTATAATGTTTGTAACATTCCTTTGATTAGTGCATGGTTTTTTTATTGCTTTTCTTTGATATTTTTTAATCGTAGAGATTCTTGTGAATTGAGATATTGAATTGATTAGATTTATTGAAATTATTTGTGGACATGGTTGGACGCTGCAACTGTTGTGATATTGATATGGGGGGATCGGGTTGCGCACCGCAATAGTTGTGTATGTAAAGACATGGTGAAATGATGGAGGATTATGACATTGATTATGATGATATTGTGGGATCTGGTTGCGCGCCGCAACAATTTTATTTGTGATTCTTGATATTGATATTGATGAATGATGCTATGGTGAAATAAGGGAGGATTGTGTGTGTACGGTGGGATCGGTTTGCGCATCGCAACAGATTGTTAATGTTGTATTCGTTGTTGTTATTGTGTTGGTTTCCAACTTTGTTATATGAAATTATGAGATCAGTTATTCTGGGTTCTTTGATTATGAGTGTAGCGACCTGACCGGTTTTTTGAGCTCTGGCGCATTGTTCGGCGATTTGAGGCCTCGAGTAGCCTTACTTCATGTTTTATGACTTGTACGCGTGGTCGGAATTGAATTTCGAGAAGTTTGGGGTGGTTCAGAATAAATATTCTCAGTTCGGAACCTTAAAGTTGGAAGATTTGACCAAGTATTAACTTTTAAGTAAACGACCTCAGAATAAAGGTTCTAATAGGTTCGTATGATGATTTTGGACTTGGACGTATGTTCCGATTGAGTATCGGGTGGTCCGGGAGTGTTTCAACGCCTAGTGGAAGGTTGGCATTTTGAAAGTTTAAGTATTTCTTAAGTTTTACTTGAAATGAATTTTGGTGTTATCGATATCCGTTCGGGGTTTCGAGCCTTGGGATAGGTTCTTGTTGTGATTTATGACTTGTGCGCAAAGTTTGGCGTCATTCCAGAATGTTTTGATATGATTCAGACGCGTTCGTCGAAGTTTAAAAGTTTGAAAGTTTAAAGAAAGGTTTTGATCGGCGATTTGCAATTTCGATGTTGTTTTGTGTGATTTGAGACCTCGAGTAGGTTCGTGTTATGTTTTGGGACTAGTTGGTACATTTGTATGGGGTACTGGAGGCCTCGGGTTTGAAACATATTGAAACTTGGAATTTAGGACATGCTGGTTTTGGCCAAGTTCTGGTGCAACCGCACCTGCAGAAATTTAGGCACAGGTGCGGAGCCGCTGAAGAGGCAGACAAAGCACATGACGTAGGCGCAGAGTTATTTTAGACAGTACTTTGAACTCAATTTTTGAATATGAAACGCCTTAGCATGTAACTATCTTTCTTGTACTTGTATTCTTTTGTTGCCTTCTTTTTTGTTGTTGCAGGAAATGGAGATATCTTCGTCAACAAGGTTAGACGCAGACAGAAGGAAACATTCATGGCTAAAAATAGAATGACAAATCTTCAACATCATATGGGAGGACAAATCCATGACGGTATATGAAAGGACAAATCCATGATAGCATATATGGAAGGACAAATCCATGATAGCATATATGGAAGGACAAATCCATGACATTATATAGAAATATCAAATCCATGACAACATATAGATGTATCAAATCCACGACAAGATATAGAAGTATCAAATTCATGAAAACATATAGAAGTATCAATCCACAACAACATATAGAAGGATCAAATCCATGAAGAGGACAATTTAAGGTGCAAAGGGACTTAAACGTCCACCTTAACATTGGAAAATTAAAGTTCCTTTTTAGGACAAACCTGCAAAGAGGCTAATTTAAAAGGGACTCAAAAGTCAATCTTAAGATTGGAAAATTAGAAAGCTTCAACTCGAAGACTTGATGGACTTGACGACATCGACTTGAACACTTGGCAAGCTTTGAAGATTTGACAGACTTTGCAGACTTCAACTTGAAGAGTGGTGGACTTTTAATCTTCAACTTGAAAATTTAGCAGACTTGAAGACTTCAACTTGAAGATTTGGAGGGCTTAAATAATTCAGCTTGAAGACCGGCAAATTTGAGGACTTCAACTTGAAGACCAACAGACTTGAAGACTTCGGCTTGGATACTTAGAGGACTTGAATACTGAAAAGACCACCGGATTTGAGGACTTCAACTTGAAGATTGACAAACTTCAACTTGAAGACTTGGAGGACTTGAATATTTCAAATTGAAGAGCGACGAACGTGAAGACTGACATACTTAAAGATTTGGCGAATTTGAAGACATAGTGAATCTCTAGGCTTCAATACAAATACCTAGTAGCCTCCTAAAACACTATAATCATTCCATTGAAGATACCAATTTACCATAGAGGCTTGCCACCTTTAAATCAAATGGGATCCAAAGTTCAATAGAAGAATGGTATCTCAGCTCGATTTTCAAGTGCTGATTGAATGGATTACATCCCATCATACTTCATTAGAACAACGATTGGGGCGCTATGTATCTCTTAAACTTATGCGACTGAACTCAGAATGAAGCTCTAAGCCGCTTATGTACCTCGGGGAAGAGGATCAAGTCATATCGTAGTTCAAAATGGGTGATTTTTTTTATTTTTTTTATTTTGTAACTTTTTCCTAGGCCGCCTCTTTCGAGGTTTTCAACCTAGGAGACTTTTATTTTATGTCCTAACTTTTTCCTAGGCAGCCTCTTTCGAGGTTTTTAACCTAGCTGACTCTTTTTTGTATGTCCTACCTTTTTCCTAGGCCAAGTCTTTCGAGGTTTTCAACCTAGCAGATCTTTTTTTTTGTTGGTGGTAGGCCGTACATAGTTTAGACTCATGCGGGATAGGAGTATAGGAGCATGCATTTTAGGCTCATGCGTCAAGGAGCATTGCAATTTGAAATTTCAATGACTATAATTCTTGAAAAACTTTCCATTGATAGGGCCGATTCTCATGCCGTCTGCATCAACCATATTGTAAGCCCCACTTATGTAAGCTTCTTGTACGACTTATGACCCATCGCATTTTGAATTAAACTTCACTTCAAATTTTTGTGAAGTAATAATGGGTCTTCGTACGGCAAGGACTTGATCTCCTACTTGAAAGGGTCTTGGGCGAACTCTAATATTAAAGGCGCGAGACAATCGAGCTCTATAACATTCAAGACCCTGTTGAGCTTCCAACCTCTTCTCATGAAGAGCCTCTAACTTTGCTAATCGAAGGCGAGCGTTTTATTCATCATTGATCCCTTCTTGAATTGCTAATCGTAATGAAGGTATTTGACGCTCTAGTGGAAAAACGATTTCGACTCCATAAACGAGTGCATAAGGGGTCTCTTGTGTTGACGTGCGGTGAGTTGTCCTATATGCCAACATAGCTTCTTCCATATGGTCATGCCAATCTCGTTTGGATTTGGAGACAACTTTCTTTAATTAGTTGCATGAGTCTTGTTGAGTGCCTCAGCCAGACTTTTGGAGACATCATTGTACATAGAAGAGTTACGTTGCTTGAAGCCAAAGAGATCACAAATCTTGTTCATCAACCTATTGTCAACTGGCTTGCCATTATCTGTTATTATGTAACGAGGAATGCCAAAGAGATAGATTATGTTTACACAGATGAAACTTGCAACATTTTCCTTCTTTACTTCCTTAAGAGCCACAACTTCAACCCATTTTGAGAAGTAGTCAGTTAGATGTATAGGTTCCCACCGGAGGACTATGGCACTGGTCCAACAACATCAAATCTCCAAGCGTCAAACGACCTGGATGCAACAGTCGAGTGCAACACTTCGGGAGGCTGATGAATAAAATTCGCGTGGAATTAGAAAGCTTTGCATCTTCGAGCGTAGTCCAAGCAATCTTTTGCCATCGTTGGCTAATAATATCCCATCCTTTTTATATGAAAGTGGAGCTTTGGTCCAGACTAGTGTGACCCACATACCCCAGAATGTGCTTCTTCCAAAGCTTGGAGTGCTTCATATTCCCCTAATCATCACAAGAGTATTCCCTCGAATGAACTTCTGTATAGAGTATCTTTGTAGTAAAGGAAGCGAGGTGCACGATGATGGATTTTAGTCCTTCTCCTCGGATTTCTAGAAGTATCCCATAGCTTAAGTAGTCGATGATGGGTTGTCTCCATTCTTCCTTCTCAGCTTCAGAAATGGCCACAAGATGCTCGAGTTCATTTTCTTCACTTTCACCTTCATTTGGTGGCAATACTACCCATTTTTGACAGATAGTAACTTGTGCTTGATTTGGAAAGGTTAACGATGAAGCTAGGCTAGCTAAAACATCAACCTTCTTGTTTTCTTTCCTAGGCACATGTTGAATAGTCACGTCACTGAGCCACCCTATTAATTTCTTAGCGTAATCATTATATGGGCGTAGTTCAGGTTTCTTGACCTCGTAACTACCTAAAAGTTGGTTGATTAATAACTGGGAGTCACCAAATACTTGCAACTGCAACCACTTCATTTCAATAGCCATTTCAAGCCCAATTACTAATGCTTGATACTCAACAACATTGTTAGAGCAGAGTTGTGTCAACGTAAAAGAGTAGAGCAGAACTTCGCCTTGAGAGGTGACAAATACTAAGCCATCACCAACTCCTTTGCGATGTGCAGCACCATTAAAGTATATCTTCCATGGAGGTTGAACTTCAATGACCATTGTGTCCTCATCAGGTAGTTTGCCAGTTAGCTCCCAATCATCAGGTATAGGGTGATCTGCCAAGAAGACTGCTAACACTTGTCATTTTATAACCCTTTGAGGGATGTACACAATTTCAAATTATTGAAACTGAAGGTACCACCTTGCTAGTTGATCACTAAGGACAGGTTTTGATATCACAAACTTGACGTGAGTTTCTTTAGAAATAAGACGAAGGACATGAGCTTGAAAATAGTGCTTCAAATTTTCGATTGAGAAGACTAGTGACAAACATAACTTTTCGATTGACGAATAATCTAGCTCATTTGGTGTCATCATCCTGTTCAAGTAGTAAAAGGAGTTTTCTTTCCCTTTATTGTTTTCTTGGGCCAACAACGCTCCAACAAACCTTTCTTGTGCTGAAATGTATAGTATCAATGGCTTTCCAGGTATAGGGGCTGCTAAAACTGGAGGCTTCATCAAGTAGGATTTAATGATTTTAAGGGCATTGCTACAAGCTTGGTCCCACTTGAAAGAAAGTCCTTTCTTCTTGAGGCAACTTAATGGTTGTCGCTCTTCTCTCTTGATTTTACTCGTCAACATAGCATTCAACATTCTTGTGGAGAAGATCATCAAAAATATTATGCATAGCCCTTTGGTAAGTAGCACCAGCATTCTTCAAGAAAAAGGCATTACCTTTTAGCAATAAATACCTTTGGGGTTATAGAATACTGTAAGCTCTTTATCTTTTGGCGCCATGCGAATTTGATTATATCCCGATGAACCATCCATAAATGACATTGCCTTATAACGAGTAGTAGCATCGATCATCAACTCTGGAATAGGAAGCTGGAATTCATCTTTGGGATACGCATTGTTGAGATCTCTGAAGTTAACACACACCCGAATCTGGCCATTCTTCTTGCTTACAGGTACAATACTTGGCACCAATGTTGGGTATTTGACTTCGGGAATAAATCCATCTTCAATGGGTTTGTTAACTTTACTTTCAATCAAGGGAACCAAGTTCGGCTAAAGCGTATTTGGGCCTGCTTAACAACACGAACACCATTCTTGACTGCAAGGTGATGAACTACTACTTTAGGGTCCATGCCAGGAATATCTTTGTAACTCCAAGCAAAGACATCCTTGAACTCCTTGAGTAACTCGATATAAGTGCTTTCTTCATTGATTTCTCGTAAAACACTTAGGTATGTGGGCCTTGGTTCTTCATCTGTGCCAATATTAACCTTTTTTAAGGCATTAATCGTTGCATTCACCCCTTCTTCAAGTTTCGGGGGATCATCTTTCGCATCTTCATCTTCTTGAGGGTCCCCATCATTGAAAGATATGTGATAACACGATGAAACATCCTCCAATTTCTCATCATCCTCCATTAGAGTTGAAACACCGTGCTCGCCTTGTGCAGTGACATGATACAAAGAAGGCACACTTTCTTCGCCTTTATCAAGTTATTTTAGTGTAGACCACAGTGTAAGGCTTCGCCTTTAGTATCTCATCACACAAAACCATGACTTTTGTTTGTCGCCTCATTCTAGAAGGAACCAAACTTTGGAAATGCTTAGAGATCTTCTGAATTTTGGACGAAGCGGGTGTCCTTGTATTTCGATAATTTCTCCGGAAGTTTTTCCCTTCTTTTAATGGACCCAATCTCTCAAACACGGAAGTCCTTGTAGTTAATTTTCCAAGTCGACCAAAGACAAAAGGCTTGTTAGAAGTGACTGATTCATCTTCTACGGTGTTATAATTGTTGCTCGCCCTTCTTATGGAGATGCACAATAGTGACAATTGATTGTATCCCAAACATTTAGGTGGTTGCCTCATCACAAATTATGATGGGAGCTTTCCTAACTTTGATGGCTCACTGGGATTGTATCCAGCTTTTGCAGATAGCCTTTAGGATCAAAACCTTCATTTGTTCGTTTTGTAGGGAGTGCCACATCTGCAAACAATTTTGGGCCACAAACCCTGTAATGGCTTTGAGGACAACTTTACTGCCTTAATTTTTTTCACCGAAAGAGTTAACTCCTTTAGCATGTTAGTTTGTAGATTAGATGATTCACCTTCATCTTTCTTCCTTTTAGGGACATATTGGAGTGCAAGAGTTACTTTTCTTGCCATAAGTTGCAATATCCCCTCTATAAGATTTATTCGAGTTCGGTTGCATTTCTTCAGTAACAGCTTTGGCTCTACCAGCAGTCACCTCAACTCTTTTAGTTCTGGGCTCGTCATTCTCGCTTTTCATGACATTGTCAACTTTTAGCTTCTTCATAATACGGTTCTTCAAGGAGAACTTTGTATCAATGAGGTTTGACTCAGCCTCGGTGAATGGCTCATCATCTGCAACTATCTTCTTCTCGACTTCACCCCCGTGGTATTTTAAACATTGATGGTAGGTGATGGAACTACTTTATTCTTATATATCCAAGGCCTCCGAAGCAAGACGTTGTATGAAGTCTTTCCATCGATCACATGCAGCCATGCACTTGATTGCATATCTTCAATGGTGATTCCCAACCTGATCGCATCTATGGCTCTTTGACCCCTTTGGTTGAATCCTTAAACCATCACACGACTTTCTGATAGCTCGTTCATGGGAATACCTAGTTCTTTCACAATGTGAATTGGCAAGATGTTCACTGAGGATCCTCCATCAACCAAGATTTGATTTACCCTTTTGCCGCGCATATAGCCAACCAGGTACAATGGGCGGTTATGAGGAGTGTCACCTAGTAAAAGATCGTCATTTGTAAACGTAACTTTTTTCTCACAAGCATTAACTTCTTGAATAATGGACTCGATGAGCTTTTCCGAAGATGGTGCCGATGGTAATTCATCACTCTTTTCTTCCTCTTTGTCATCATGGAAACAAGAGGCATCAATACCCTCATGGGAAATCTTCGCGCGGAACCAACTTGGTAAGAACTCCTCCAAGGTCACTGGATGTCGTGGCTTTTGAGGATGATGCACCTCCACTTTTGCTTTCTTCAAATTCTTAATTGGATTCCACCTCCTTGGTCTTTTCACCATCATTTTCCTTGTTGGTTGTTCTATTGATTCTTCTTGTGGGCTCCTTTTGTGGCGCCTACGTCAAGTCACCAACGTCCAACCCTCATCATCAACATGGTCATCTACTTCGACTTTGTTATTTTCCAGTAATTCTTCATCTTTGATTTCTTTTAAACTACATAGCTAATCTAGACTGAATGAGCCAAATGTGATAGAGACTTGGTTCGCACTTGCCTTCTCATCTTCAAGCACGATCTTCTTTTCATGGGCCAAGTCCATAACTTTGTCCTTGAAGACAAAGCACTTATCTAGAGGGTGGCTCGTGAGTCAATGGTATTTACATTAATTTCGGTCATTCGTTTTACCAGCTTTATTTGTCGACTTTATCTCCGGAAAATCAATGAGACTTAACTCGAGGAGTTCTTTAAAAATTGCTGGCACATCAGATTCCAGAAATGGGTACTCCTTCTCTTGCATTTCGTTTAGAGTCAACTTTCCACTTGGTTAATCTAGAAAATAAGTGGATTTCGTACTCTTCTTCTTGATCACCTTCGTTGTGAACTTCACAGGTGATGTGTTGACATTCATAGCTTCTTTATTTTCAGACTTAGGTGCAAACTTGCTCCATTTCTTGACTTCTTGCTTGTCGTTACCTTTGTGAGGCTCAAAGATAGGCAGGCTTTCGTTTCTAGCGGAGGCTATGCTTAACTCCATGTCATGGGCACAAGTCGCGAGTTCTTCAAATGTGCTAGGATTGATACCTTGCAAGAAGTAGCGGAGTCCCTAATGCATGCCTTGGATGCACATCTCTATGTACGAAGCTTCACTAAGCCTGTCTTTGCATTTGAGGCTTGCATTCCTCCAACGATTGATAAAGTCAATAACTGATTCACCCTATCGTTGACGAGTATTTGTAAGTTCCACCATGCTCACAATGTGCCTTGTGCTATAAAAGCGATTGAGGAACTCTTGCTCTAGTTGATCCCAACTATCAATAGATCCCGCCTCTAGGTCTGTATACCAATCAAAATTATTTCCTTTTAGCAAGCACACAAATTTCTTGACAAGGTAATCTCCATAAGTCCCGGCATTGTTGCACTTTTCAATGAAGTGTGCCATGTGTTGCGTTGGATTACCTTTACCATCAAAATGTTGAAACTTCGGATGTTGATAGCCAGCAGACATCTTCACATATCGATCCTTTCTGTATACGGTTTTGCGTATGTAAGCTAAAACTTGGTAGAAAATTCTTACTTGCTTTTAATAGTTCCTTCAATGAACTACTTCAGTTGATCGACTGAAATCATTCCTTCAGATGAGACATGGATATCCTTAGAAGATGCAATTTGTCTTGGGGGAGAATTACTCTTTGGAATCTCTAGGAGCTTGCCAGGTGCATGGTGGATTGTTGTATCAAGATTCCCACCCTATCTGTTAACTTGTCAATTCTGACATCTTGATTTTGCATGCACTTGGTCAAGCCAACAATTGCTTCCATAAAATTTGCTAACTGCTCCTCCACAGATGAAGTGTTTTTCACCATTGCTTGAATGATTATTGTGGACGATGGAGAGTATCATGGATTGTCACACAGATTGATACTTGATTGGCTCACGCTATGCAAAGTGTGGCCTAAGATGTCAAGAAATGTAGTATTTGATCAAAGGCAACACTTTACTCCTTTAAGCTACACTTTTATGGGGGTGGCCTAAAGAACCGTAACCTTTGACCTATGGCCACGCTTATTATGCGTCGCCTTAGAAACCACACTTTAAAAGTGTGGCCAATGCGTTAAAAAAGCTACGCTTATATTTTATCTTATAGCCACACTTTAATGACTTAGAGCTACATGTTTGAAGTGTGGTATTTGGTTCCTTATAGACCACACTTTTAAAGCGTGGCCTCTAAAGCAACAATCATCAATCATAGCGCAAAATTGGTTGTCCCTATGGTCACATTTTCTAAATGTGTGGCAATTTTTTGTATGCTTTAAAATTATTTCTAAAATATTTATATTTCCACAATTGCGTGGTTAATAAATTTTCGTTGCCTACAATAAATTCTGTATTCACATTTATTTCAAGCATATACATTATGATCTCAAGCATTAAATAAGATGATAAGTAACAGAATAAAAATAGGTCAAATTCATATACTTGAAATAGACCTGAACAAAGAAATATAATTTGTGTAGTATTTCCCATACTAATAAAGCACTACTTCAAGTTCGCCGAGAATAAATGCTACAAAACAATATTTATTCATATAACTATCAAGAATAATAAACATCACAATTCTTCAAAAAGTCTTCCCCATTCACTTCAATAGGTCAAATTGATTTGTAGCCACCACTTCCAGTTGCATCACCCGGATTTTCATACACATTCAAAATAAAATTAAAAATTATGAAAAAAACATACATATAATATGCATCGAACTTTGCCTAGATAATCCATAAAGTCAATACGAAAACGTATGTATAATAGTAGTATGTAGATCTGAAAAAAAGACAAGAATCATTGAATATCTTCATAAGCTTGTATAAACAGAGTCTCAAACCCATTCAAGAAACTAATAAGGTATCTAAACACTGAGAAAAAGAATCAAACTGCTTACAGTATACACATAAAATAGTCAAAGCTGTTAGTTTATACCACATCAAACCATTCATCAAAACTAATTGAAATGCACTGAGAAAATTTTCTAGACTCCAGTTTAAGTAGGTCTAATATTACCTTAAGAACACACACACACACACACACACACACACACAGAGAGAAAGTACGCGATCAAGAAGTTCTATGTATTGGAAAATATTATAACAACTGATGTTAAGTTTCCAATAAAAAATCTTCACTATCATATTAGGCAAAGTCATCTTACCACTGTCAACTATAGTTACTGAAAATACTTCTTTTTATCCTATTACGTGGAAGCCATATCTCGCAGATTTTGCCTCTGGTAATCAGTAATGCATCCAAAATCAAGCTTAATGAAGGGCCATGTAACATCAGCTCATGACTTAAAAAGGCAACCTATCATTGTAATGGTGTAACTCCTCTTCATGTCTTCTGACATAAACAGTTGCAGGGGACGTCAATGCAGAGAACCTTCACCTAGGGCCCCAAATAAAATACGCACATGATGAATACGAAACAAGAATACAAAAGTAATATTTTAATTTTTTTTCTTCTTCTTCTTTTCTTATTTTTGGCGTATGGTTAAAAGTAATTGAGATGCCTTTTGACAGCATATGCTATGTCACATATTTTAATACTGTCACAGCGGGGGTGGATCTAAAATTTAAACTTGATGTATTCAACCTTTAAGATTCTTAGCACTGAAATCGTTGTAATATTAGAATAATGGATTCAGATCTAATATTTATTGAAATTTGAGTAGGTTTTCACATAATGTATATATACTTTGTGTCACAAAAAACTTGGGTTTAGGTGAACTCGTAGTGAAAAGACTACATCTGCCTCTTGTGACGGCCAAGCCACTGCATATAAATTAACTCCCGGTAGCTAAGCATTGTTGTAAAGAATATTTACACAAACAATACCAACACCCTGCTCAAAATGATGTCAAGAAAGTGGAGGCACCAGTCAAAATAGCCCTTCAGTTATCCTCATTAATTCCTCTAACAATTTTCATAGCTCTTGTATTCTTTCCTATCTCAACTTCCTTTAAGCTTCCTGAATGCATGAAACTTTTAATATCCACTATCCTAAGAATGAGGTAAATAGAAATTCATTCCCTGCTATATTTATAACTGAAAAAAGCAGCAGACAGCAAAAACAGGAAACATAGAAGACCATATTCAAGAAGTTCCCCTAGGAAAAAACTATAATAAAGTAGTTGAAAACTCAATAAACCTAAATAACCTAGATTAAGTGCTTATATGACACTTATAATATCCACATAAACAATGATAATGCAATGCAAACTTAAATTCCTGACATAAGGCATGTAACAGTCTAAGAAAGATCAAAGAGAAGCAGAGGTTCTCTATTCTGTAAAAAGCACTAAAATGCAAAAAAAAAAAATCACTTCACTCAAATCTCAACAAAAGGAGAGGATTTTCATTTAAGAAGACACATGGAACTGATGTGGAGGAAAAGAAAAAAGCAGGATATGCCTTATGTCAGGAATTGGAGAAATAATGGATTCACTTGATATCATTGGAGAAGGCTTCCTCTCGTTCAAAATTTAAAAGTTCATCTAACTCTTAAATTTTTTTCTGTTATCCTGTCGGTTTACTTAGTATCCTAGGATATTATAAAAATCACTTACTGTAACGACCTGACTGGTCATTTTGTGTTCTTGGATCCCGCGCCCCTACATTAGACTTCCCGTAGTTGCTTTTACTGATTTATGACTTGCGGAGACGGGTGGTTCAAGGTTTGGAGGAATTTGGAGTGGTATAGGTACACTTAGTTCCTTAAGGTTGGCCTTAAATGCCAAGTTTGACATTGGTCAATGTTTTTGGTAAACGACCTCGGAATCGAGATTCGAAGGTTCTGTTAGATTCGTATGATGATTTCGGACTTGAGCGTGTGTTCGGAACGAGTTTTGAATGACCCATGAGCGTTTCAATGCCAAATAGTGAAATAAGAATCTCCTTAAGTTCAAATTGAGGTTTGGAACTTGTTTTTGTGTTATCGAGGTCCAAACAGAATTTTGAGACCGGAAATAGTTCCGTTATGTAATTTATGACGTGCTCAAAAAATTTGGTGTCATTTCGAGTAGTATAGGTACATTTCAGCGTGTTGTTAGTGAATTTAAGAACTTAAAGCTCTTAAGTTTGATCCAATAGGTTTTGGGGTATGATTTTTAGATTTGGCATTGTTTCGGATGTTCCGAAGGCTCGAGCGAGTCCGTATTATGATTTAGGACTTGTTGGTATATTTGGAAGGGGTCTCGGGTGGGCCCGGATGCCACTCGAGCATCGCACGAGGCATAAACCAACTTTTAAAGACTGCTCTGCACAAGATCTGGTGCGACCGCACCTGCGGAGGTATAGCCGCAGGTGCGAGACCGCTTCCGTGGTCCCAGGCTCGCAGGTGAGACTCCAGGGGATTTTGTCCAGTTCCGCAGGTGTGAATCATTTTCTGCAGAAGCGTAGCCGCAGGTGCGGTCTCCGCATATGCGACTACTGACCCCCCCCCCTCCCTCTTTTTCGCAGAGCCGCAAGTGCGAAAAACCTGTAGGTAGTGAGGTCGTCTTAAATGCCAGACTTAGCCATTTTTGAATCGCTTTTCATTATTTTAGATGATTTGGAGAGCTGGTGAAGGAGGGATTCGACCTAGAAATTGTAAGGTAAGTAATTCCTACCATGAAGTGAGTTTAATACTTGAATTCTTGGGTAGATTAACACGTTAAATTAGTAGAAATCATGAAATTAGAGTAAAACCTAGGGTTTTGATAAAACAAGAATTTACCAAGAAATTTGTTACGAAATCATACAAAAACCATATAATATTGATCCTTAGGCTTTGGGTAAGTATTTCTTCCGAAAATTTCCGAAATTCGAGCATGTGGGCCCAGGGGTGTATTTTTGGATTTTCCAATTTGGGTTGAAATGACCATTTATGTACGAGAATTATGGACTTTTAAGCATAGATTGACTTGTTAATGTGATGTTTGGCTAGCTTCGAGTTTTTGGGTGACGAATTTGGAGTTTCGGGCGCGTTCTTGACTTGGAAAGTAGGCTTGACACGAGGTAAGTCTCCTTTCTAACCTCGTAAGAGGGAATCGTCCTCATAGGTGAATATAAATAATTGCATGTCTTTATTTGTGGGGGGCTACGCACACACGAAGTGACGAGAGTCCGTGCGTAGCTACTATTATGTTATGTCGGGAAGTTTAGGATTGACAAGCATGCTTTATGTGCCGTAACTATAATCTTAAATGTTAATTTAGGTTGCCTAATATCCTTGAATTATTAAGTGAACATCTAGGAGGTTACATTCTAAAATTTATATTATTGAAACCTTCTCTATAAGTATATTCTCTATTGAATTTCTTGATTTTCTGTTAATTATATGTATATATACGCGAACCCGCGTCGCATGTATGAGGGTAGCCCTACTATTATGTCAACCGCGTCACATGTTGGATTCGTGAGCGGTGTAATAGATGCATCTATGGTCCGAGCCGTTCGACCCTTCGACAGTGCACATTTATTTTCGCGTTGTGTCAGCCGTACGTTCACAGCATGTTATGTGTTTGTTAGATGTTGGGTGTTCTGTGATTATGTAGCTGTTAAATACAATGAAAAAGGAAAACTAGGTAATTTGTATGCTAGAGAACTTGACACGTAAAGGTAATTGTAAAGGATATTTGATGTTCCTGTCTTCATTATTATTCATGATTGCCGTTGATGCGTGGCTAGAATCCATAGTTTTAACTATCATGTACCTTACATTTTATGGCGCTTTTCTGATAATAATACACGTTATATGTGTATAATGGAGTCTATTTCATGTGTAGGTGAATTGGAGATGGAAGCCGAGCTAAAGGGGTGTATAAACGTCAAAAATACGTTCAAGAGTTGAAAAGGAGTGACCCGGGCCATAGCCGAGCGTTTTAGCCAAAAAGCCTGGCATAACCCGGCATTAACCGGGCGTTTCAGCCCAAACGCCTGGCCTACCCAGGCTTTATCTGGGCATTTGGGGCTTAACGCCTAGGGTCCCTGATCCGGTAAATTTCAAGTTTTGAAGGTTTTAAGTGTTTCCCGGTTGGAATAGAAGTCTCCTACACGTTTAGGATTTATCCCAAACATATAAATAGACCCAAAAACACAACTTTGAGAGAAGGATGCCATTTTTGGAGAGAATATACACACAAGATCATTGAGGAAGCAAAGGATTATCAGTTTTCTTCATCTTATTCTAGTATTTTCCATTTATGCAAGACTTATGCAATTGTTTAATTCCAGTATGAGTGGCTAAACACCCATTGTTCTGGGGTTGTGGTTTAGCCATGAATATTGTTATTCGACATTAAATTAACCTTGATTATAGTTCGCTCAATATATGGTTGTTTCTTCAATTCTGCGTTTAATTGCTTAATTGTTTGGCCAACAATTTGGTTCTATATACTATCTATGTTATGCTTGGGAAAGCCGTATATAGATTAGAGAAGAATTGAAGAGAGCGCGATCTTAACCTTTCAGGGGAGCGAATTTGTGGTTAGGATAGGAATATACCTAGTCACCGTACTTAATTTAACATTGTAATCTTAGTGCATTCTAATAGATTAATTTCAAAGGAATATAGGCGTTAATCTATTGAGAATAGG